>JAOEHQ010048310.1:0-10281 GCA_025447715.1 Asclepias incarnata | reverse complement strand
TAATCCATAAAATTCATGGGGCCCAGGTCATTTATTTATTATACAACAAATATTAAAAAATTGGTATGTGAGGGGTTTCTATACCTAACTTGGGTACATGACAACCACACCTTCACTTTTCCCATATATATATATATATATATATATATATATATATATATATATATTCGAATCATTTGGCAAACAAGACGTATTTGGAGAGACATTAGTCAAACAAGTTATCTTTGCAATAATTTTGTAATATCGGTATACCCGGCAATGGTAGTGCCGGGTAAACTAAAACCGGTAATGGTAGTGCCGGTTTCATCTTTCCCTCCATTCACAGCCTGCCATGTTGGTGATGAACATCCGATGCAATCAATTGAACCCGGCATTGGTAGTGCCAGTTTCATCATTCCCACCATTCACAACATTACACGTGGCTAATCGGGCAGTGCCACTGCCGGTTTCAGGTGACATAGCGTAACCCGGCAATGCCATTGCCGTGTATACTTGTTTTACAATTTTTTTTCCCCACAAAACTTGTTTGACAAATCAAATGCCAAATCCGTTGTGTCAAGATAAACCTCACTTAAAAAAATAAAATTACAATACTGAAATTGATCCTAGCTATTTCAAACAAATAACATGAACAAAGACATGAGATCGAAACCCCTACTTAAGAACATGATCATAAGCGGTGATTCATCTTCAAAGACAAACAAAGATTGTCGCAATGACTTGGGATGCCCCAAACGGAGAAGTAAGCTTGAACAGAACTAAGAAAGAGACCCACAATGCCGACTAGAAGTGCTACAAATGCCCAAGGGGTCTTGATGTACTCATGCTTCAGTTGGCTCATCCATGTATTCCTTTTACTGTCATAATGCTGTTGAATATCCAACCTTACCGTCGAATATGCAAAGTTGTTGGGCACAAGATCTGTACCTATTTCATTGAACAGTTGCGCGACTTCATTGTCACTCCCAAGGCGGTTGTCTAGAATCCCTGCTTTTCTAAGAACCTTAACGTCCTCGGAGTGATCAATAAGAGAATCGAGAAGGCATATGTACGAGGTGACCCATGAAGCCTTTGGGTCATTGGAACACATCTCGTATGCTACCAAATTCAACAACATTGGCTTTGTGGCATCGTCTATGGTGATGGGAGGAAGCTCCACGTTAGCACAAAACCCATATTTAGTGAACTTGATATGTGCTAGAGACCTAGTTTTACTCGGCTTGAAACGAATTCCTACTTCTAAAAGCTCGTTAACATTACGAAAAGTATACCTGTCATTAGATCTTTGATCAAAAGTATCACCTTTTGTAAGCCTAGTTTGTAGAAGCTCAAGAAGATGATTTATTGTAGCTGGAATTGGATCGCTTGGGACAGATTTCTGAGAATTTTCTCGTTTTCTTTTCTGTCTTTCTGTCGCTAAAATATTGTCATCGACGAAACGTTTGATCTTAAGATCCCAATCCTCGTCTGGAACAAACTTCATCACCTCAGTAAGAACTCGGTACGGGATTTGATTCTCTAGCAAGAACATATCTTGTTGAACAAAGATAATATGGTGGCTTTTCAACCCAAGATAATCTGTTTCATCGTTCAAAAAGATATGTTTAATGAAATACAAAATAAAACAACCATCTAGCAACATCATCCTTGTGAATTCATCATTTGATAAGTGATCATCTTCATCTTCGTAATACCCTCGTAATGTGTCAACCATTTGAGCAAGACTTTTATACAAACTGTGAACCGACTCAGGGTTCCCTTTCACAAGCTTGTTTGTAAAAAGGGGCTTGAAGTGCTGAACCGATTCAAGGCTTGGGTTGCCATAGTGATATGGACCAAGAGACACCACCTTTGGCACATAGTACTTGCCATGATCCTTATTCTCTTTTAGGATCATAGGAACTTTGTGAATCTGCGTCGTGCAATATGGTGGAGACTCGGCTTGCAATATCGAGCGATGCCATTCTTCGTAAGTGTTTCCAGCAGTTGGATAGACGACATTTTCAATGTTCATCGTCTCCTCGGCAACCTCCACCATTCTTCGTTTTTGTCTAGTGTAGAAAGTTAATGCATACTTAAGACACTTGTGACATAACCTTGTTTTTATAGATAATCATACACATGTGTGATGTGTATATAGATTTGTTGTTTTTTTTTAATGATTAAAGATCCTTAACTTCTTCCATGACATTAAGTATGGAATAAATGTCTTGCCAAAAAGAACTTGGGTGCATTATTACTAAATACTAAAACATGAATTCTTTTCTATTTAAAGAAACTTTGCTTCATGTGGAGGCTATCAGAATAGTCAGCATGGATCAGGTGTTTGTCTAAAACAATACCCCAGACCCAGACTTATGAATTTTTATTCTTTTGTTAAAGAATTGCTCTATTTAATGTTTGTGTGTATATCTCAAAAGTTAAGATGTTAGTATATTAACTGAGAAGCACGTTACGACTCGAGTGTCATGAACAATGAAAACTCACATGCTCAACGACCCAATTAACCTACGACATAAAGTGAAATAAGCTCATACATTATTCAACAAACGAAATCAACATAAACAACA
Organism: Asclepias incarnata; assembly: GCA_025447715.1. Taxonomy (NCBI): domain Eukaryota; kingdom Viridiplantae; phylum Streptophyta; class Magnoliopsida; order Gentianales; family Apocynaceae; genus Asclepias; species Asclepias incarnata. The sequence goes on along the minus strand of JAOEHQ010048310.1, from coordinate 7,711 downwards.
TTATTCAACAAACAACTACTTCCTAGAAAATGACATAACATTATTCAACAAACATACTACTCCTAAGGAAATGTTAGAAAGAAAATTTGCATACAAACACACAGTCCCTAGCTAAATACGATATGGGATGCAACTAATTCACCATATGCAACGGTAAGTAATGTGCAGGCCAGTTATTTCACCATTGTAAGTGACTTCAATCACCTGACCCTTCTCCAGCCCGTAATACTGAGCAATGGCATCCTTTTGTGACATTCTTGGAAGCTGAAAATGAATGAAATTAAGTACCATTAGAACTTGTAGGATCCCTACAAAGATTAGGTTGACTGACTTAATTTAAGCTTTATAGTTAAGTTAAAATGACTAAAATCTCCTTCAATCATGAAAACATTAAAAAAAAAAAAAAAAGTTGTGAAGGGTATCAATATCCTAGTAGCATGTAATGAGCTAATGATAACTAGAGGTGGCAGAATCGGTGAGTTGGACGGGTTGGGTAGGGGTTCAAAATGGGTAATTGTTAAGTGTAGGCGTAACTAGTCAGGTTGGGGCAAACAGACAAACACTTGTTTTCATTGTTTTGAACTATATACATAAATAGTTCTAGATTTGATTACAAAAATAGTAACTTGATAAACCATTTAGGAGGTTTTTGCAATGAAATACAGTCAACGCACTTCGGACGACTTTAAAACCATTTGACCCATTCAACCCATTTCTTTGCATTTAAATCTTTTAGCTTAACGCATTAGAGATATAACACAAACCAAAACTATAAGTAAATGGGTCAAACTTGCCATGTCTAACTAACTTTAAGTTGCCAAGTGAGAATATAAACTATCACTGTTCTTATGGTACAAAGATAAGTATACCTTCATTGCTAAAAAGTAATAACATAAACATGTAAAAAGAAATCTTGCACAAAAACAAATGAACTTTAGCAAGATATTAGTTTACATAAAAGATCTAGAGGTAGCAAAATAGGCCCTCCATTGGGTAACGGGTCAAAACATAAATTTTTAGTGCCCGCATACACTTTTCTTCTTCTTTTCAATTTCTGTAAAATACAAGTATTATAGAGTACATATGATACAATAAACTTATCTTGTGATCCATGTGTGAAGATGGTGACTTACCAGGCATGAGTTATATTCGGTATGCGCTCTGGGTACCAAAATGGTACATGGGACCAGAGGGTTCCCACCCATTTACCCTTTTTCATATGATACAATAAACTGAATAACTACAATGATAATCTAATTTTTAAAACAATCATTTATGAGGTTTTCTGCATTTAGAATACACTGGGTAGTTTCGACCAATTAGACCAGCTAGAGAAAGTATAACCCAAAGCAACCTTTCTAGCCATAACTGTGTCGATAGTATACATTATACAACAGCCAAAGGGGACATACAGTCGCTGTCAAGGGCTCAACCGCTCAAGTAATGATGAAAACAGTTTATTTTGTGAGGTCAATTTCGGATAATGTATACAAATACTATTTAAGAACTTATGTAGTTATGTGGATAGAAGTTTCCCCAAGTTTAACCATGTATGCATGCATGACAGAAAACATCCAGTACCCAATCCCGCCATGAGTAGGGTATGGGGGAGGTGTCAGGTGAGATGTAGACAGTCTTATCCCCACCCGCCAGTAGAGATACTGCTTCCCGAAGAACCTCTGGCCAGAGTGTGAGAGAAAATAGTGTGTGTGTGTGTGGAGGGGGGAGGGGGTGGGGGGCATGTGTGTGTATGTTGTGTGTGTGCATGTGCTTAAGTGAGTGGATATGTCAAAAAAGAAAAACATATAACCATCCAAGCATGTAAAGAATGTAAGTGAATACATGACAGAAAACAAAAGTAGATAATCAAAGGAAGTAAAAACTTATGGCCAAAATATTAATACCCTTACTATTTCTAAGTGAGGTAAAATAGAAATCTTTGATTGTGTTACAAACTTACAATAAGTAAAATAGATTTCTTAAAGAAGATTGAAGGAAAACATCCAAGTCTTTGCAAGACCCAAGAATTAAGAGCTCGTAAAAACTTAATGATGAGATAATCAATGTTTAGACAGATAGAAAAGCACCAAAAATGCTTTGTTTAATCATAAAAAAGTGAACATTCCATTGAACATAAATGCTAACCTGGTTCTCTTTCAAATTAAACTTCTTCAAGAGATTTTCTTTCTCTTCATCAGTTACGACCCTGTGCTTGGGCTTCAACACATGCTTAGTAATGTTAACAAGCAAATCTGTTATCTGCAAATAGACACCAACCAAATATATGCTGTGAGACATAAAATTCATTTATACTTCTAGTGTTCCGAAAATAACTATAGCTTACTTGTGTAAAAGAAAACGATTCAAAAGGATATGGGCATTTGTAAGTTAATGAGTCATATTTACCCATCAGACCAGTTATTAATAAAATACAACCTGAATTGACTCGTTTCATATAAATGGGTTGAAATCAGTCACATTTGTTCTCTCAGCGGCGATGTAATATTCTCCCAAGCATTTCAGCATTAACTGTTAGGGTGAGTAACGTGCTAAACCCGCACGTCGGTTTTGAGTTGGATCGGTCCCAACTCAAATCGGAAACCTCTTTATCATATACAAATTACGACATTTTCTACATGAACATACAAAAGCAGTTGGTGTAATACCTAGCAACTTCTCCAACCATAGAATATTAATATTTCTACAAAAAGTTGATGCAGTAATGGCTGGTTTGGTGCTTTTTGCAGGTTGGGACAGGCCAATTTAGAAATCAGAACTTGCTTGAAACAAAGCCCATAGACCAGACAATAGTCTGCGAGTTCATGACTGTTTCGGGAAGTCCCGGTCTGGGTCTTGAGTTTGGCGGGCCCACATTGTATTATGCTCACTCATAAATAAATGTAACATTTTAACAAGGCCAAACCACAGAGTAACATATTCAACTTCATGCCTTTTTCTGTAGTATGTATTTGACAAAATATGTCCTATTGTATGTACCAAACTTTCAATTATTGTTTTTGTACAAAAAGTAAATGGTGGTAATGTGGCAATGTTATGATGACGTGATGCTGAAATGGAAAAGGTTACGAGTTAATACAATGGCACGTTTTGAAAGTTTAACACATACAAAAACAAGCTTAGTAGTAAGACAAACAATAACACAAGGTGGAAGTCAGATACATTCGTGTTGCTCTTTTAACGATAAAACAGATTGTTAAAAAGAATAATTTTATCAAAATAATGTATGTATGATCCTTAATTGTCATCTGTTTACATAATCTAATAATAACAGTTAATAAACAACCAAAAGACTAAAGGAACACTTACTTGGAATATTTCGACTTTGAATGGGAAAAGATCCACAGCTTTCTGAGCCTGGCTTGTGATGTGACTTTGCACCACTATTATCAGCCGGCTTAAACTCTCTTTATTCATTATCTGTGTTCCAATCCAGCGTATGGTATTTAATTTAACTGCACCCGTCCCACAGAAAACAGCTAGAATCTGATTTGAGAAAGAAAGAAAGAAAGAAAGAAAGGAAAGTAAAAAAGTTAAGCTTTAAAAGAAAAAATGTAGATAACGAACCAAGAGTAGACTGTAGAGGTCATTTTAACTAAATCAACATAAAAAGTTCTTTAAGTTCATGTATTACTCCATATGTAACAGAAACTTCTTCACATCACCATGGATACGAACATATCTTATTTTTATATTATCAACTCTTCAATTCAAATTTCAAATGTCACATACATGTAACGATGCTCGGTAGTTTGCATGGAAATACAAGTCATATAAGCTACTTTTTGTACACAACACAAAATGAGCTTTTAACTGCTATGACCTCAGATATCAAAGGATACATCTTTGCAACTTGTGGGGTATCAGGTAGGTGGGTCAAGAGAACTAAAAGCAAAAGAACATTCTTAGAGGATGTAGGGATGACTCTGTGACATCAAACCATATAATTAAGGGTGGCCCCAAAGAGTTGCAACATATAGCATTCGAACTTGAGACCTTTTGGAGAACCCCAAGCCCTTACCGATCGGACACCCCCTTAGGGTTCTCTCTTGTGTGTTTCCTAGAGGTCATTTCTCTTGTATGGTATTTGCATTTGCGTTTTCAAAGTGATTATTTGCATTATCATATTCAAGTAATTTTTCCATCTACTATACCAAAATATCATTGTTTTCACCCAAAATAATTAGAAAATCAAAGTCAGTCGCAAGCAGCGATTCATCAACCGCATCTCACCAAAAAAAAAAAAAAATCAACCAAATTTCTTAAATCCATGACAACAAATCAACCCCAACCCACATGCAAAAGATGGAGAGGGATCCTTGTTCAAGCTACCCGTGGAAAGTCGAACATTTGGCTCTGATATACGCAGCTTAATCGGTATTCCTATGGCCATTTTATAGACTTTTTCCTAACTACCCCAAAATGTTTAGCCGATGAGGTTCGAGCCCCCTCTTCTAGGACCTTCAAGACGCCTGAACAAATATTTGAAACCCAACCCACATGCAATTTCCCCAAAACTAATATTTAAAACGCAAATTCACAAAATAGGTAAAGATCCTAGTTTGATCTTAAAAGAACAAGACACATTCATACACTCCTATTACATATATAAATGAACTTTAAAGTGACTGAACCAAAAATTCTGATATCCATGCAATCAATTTTAAAACATCAAAATCCTCACACACACATGCAATTTTCACAAATTCATCATTCAAACCACCAATTCCCCACAATAATACAAAGAATTTCCACAAAAGCATTAAGCCCGTAAAATCCCAAAACATTAAAAGATCCAATTTTGACCTTAAATGAACAAACACCATTTCATATTTCATACAAAAGTATCAAAAAAATTCCCAAAACGTTAAAAAGATTCGATTTTCATTCCAGTTTGAGTCAAAGACTCACTTTCCTCAGAGTAACCAGAACAGAGAAAACCTCATTCGGTTACCCGTATTAGAAAGATGCAACTTTTACCTTCAAAGAACAAAACCCCATTTAATATTTCATACAAAAAAAATCCCAAAACATAAAAAAGATCCAATTTTTATCTTAAAAAAAAGAAACCCCATTTCATGTTACATACAAAAAAATATTCCCTAAACATAAAAAAGATCCAATTTTTACCTACAAAGAAACACACCCATATCAAAATACACACAAAATATCAACAACAACAGAAAAAAAAAAAAAAAGCCCACCTTATTTTGAGAATCAGAAAGATGAGAAGCACTAATACGAAGACGGTCAACGTCAACAGTTTGACCATGGAGTTCACGAAACTGTTTAAGAGAGAAGTCAATATCAGAGTTAGGTATATCATAGCCTCTGTCTCTAAACATTTCCAAAAGGGTTCTTCTTGAAAGATAGTATCTGTGACTCTCAATGCTTCCATTGTCAACAAATGTGTTTAAACACTTTCCTCCTGTGTTGCCATTGCTCATCTCTGTTTCCATTGCTTCTCCATCTCCATTTTCGACCATTTTTCTTGATGGAATTGAAGTGGGTTTGTGTGTGTGTGTGTGTTTTTGTGTGCTTTGGGGATTGTGATAAGGGAGAACTACTTTTTTTTGTGCTTTTTTACTTTGAGGTTTTTTTTTTATATTTAAATTGATTATATTGTAATCACCTCATTTATCTAAATTTCACAAAGGCTAAAAGGTATGGGGCTACTCGGCGACTCTCGTCATATGGCGTCAAGGCACTATGTTGGGTAGCTTTGAAAAAAAAAAAAAGAGAAATGGGACTATCCATGTGGATGAGGCGACTCGCGACACGTGACACCTTCTAATTTGTGTTTTTATATATATACTATTAGATATACATATATATATATATATACCTGTAAGAGAGAAAGCACAGGCGATCCACTCAAGTCGCCCAAAGGGCTTATCGCCGCACCGGGGTGGTGTTCCTGACGATCCATAAGCGAACCAGGCCTGGATCGTCGGGGGGACGCCCCATACCGTCTAGCCTAAATGTTCTAATGGAGAAAGGTCTGGTTTTTTTACAGGTGTCAGGTTTAAGTCTTATCTAGCTATATTTGAGGGTGGCTACATATATTTAATTTTTACTTATGGTAGGTCTGTGTCACATGTATTTATTTATTACTTGTTTGTAATTGCTAGCTTCTTGTTAGTCTTATTTCTATTCTAATAAAATTGAAAGTTATAAAAAAATATAAGAAAAAAAAAGAGTTAATTCTATTTGATTTAATTTGGATTGGTTTTAGTTTAAGTTTGGAGCATTTTTGTTTTATAAATAAATTGTGATTAAATAAAAAGGTCGTCTAGCCTAAAGGCACACATAAGAAGTAATTAATACACCACATATTTTTTTCGTAAAATGAAAATGATAACAACATTCTTCTCGTAAAATGAAAATGTACTAACATTTTTATTGAAAAATGTAATCTTTACTTTTCGAGAAGAATATTCGATACATTAATTACATCTTATGTGTGACAACCCCTTAAATAAATACAATATAATTTTTTGTGAACTAAAACTACCTCTAAACTCGTCTAGTGGTTGATATTCTAAAATATTTACAAGATATCTTATATTCGAATCTCGAAACTCATCTAGTGGTTAATATTATGAAATATTTACAAGATGTATTTTATTCGAACCTCATTAGACATAATCTTGGGGTGGCCAAGGAAGGGTTCAAAGACGGTTACGAATACCCCAGTTAAATTGCATACATTTTATTTTAGAGAAAATGATCCGTACTTCAGACTTTACATAAGCTTAGGTACTGCCCCTTTAAAAAAAGTTACAAATTAAACCTTTGAATTAGATAAACATACACAGCCCCCCCTGAATTTTACATAATCCCCCCATGCTTTACCTAAGATAAGTACTACATGCTTTACATAACCTTTCCCCAAATATAAATTGGATTCTTTATGCCAACGCCACTGTCTCTATAATCTATTAGGCCACTTACTTTACAGCACATTAATAATCTAATCTAATTCTAATGTTTTACATGTAGCATTTTGCACATAGTGTGATAATTAATTATGAGGAGATCGAACATTACGTTAATACAAATATAAAAAGTTCATCTTTTTTTATTACATGTTTCATTTTACGGTTTAGAGATTATGTTCTTAAAAAAATGGTTATCTTTTATGATTTAGGATATAAAGTTCTAATAACATGTCACTTCTTTTATATACTTGCAGGATTTATTTTTTATTATTATTATTATTTTTAAATGTTGAAGTAATCGTTATTAGTTCATCATAACTCTCAACAATGAACCAATGGGTAAAATTTAATACCGCTCGAAGAAAATAGAAGTCTAATTAACTTGTACAATTTGAATTAAAAAACAAAACAAATCTCCAAGGATTGAGCCAACGTATGTGTCGAAATGAGTTCATAATCAAATATATCAAGATTTATGAATAATAAAATGAAAAAGTACAAATACAAATTTATATGAAATTTACACTTAATTAAATAAATATAAGGGAAAAAAAAATGTTTAAGAGGTTCAACAGCACCCTCGGGTGTATATAACCAGTGGCGGATCTTGAGGAAAGTCACGGAGGGGGCCGAAAGTCATAGAAGGGGCCAAATGTCGCGGGATCAAAAAATAATACTAAGAAAATTAATTTTTCGAACGAAATACGGATTAAATAGCACTACGGAGCGAAAAAACAGAAGGGGGGGGGGGG
>JAOEHQ010048309.1:0-10281 GCA_025447715.1 Asclepias incarnata | reverse complement strand
GTAATACGTGTTGTTTTTCCTTCGCTGTCCTGCTGATCTTTGATTAGGCTGTAAAAGCAATACCAAAATCAAGCTATCACCTCCACACATGTGCAAGGAAAACCAAGATTTAATAAAGCTGCATGTTTATGTATGCTAACGTGGTATGCGATGGCTGAGCGTATTCATCTTTGAAATGCTTGCAACAGGAAAATAAGTAATTTATAGTTTGCAGGTTTACCCATTATCTACTCTGAAATGTGCCACGATTAAATCTTGAGAGGGTATAATCTCGAGTAAGTTTGTGTTACGGATTGATATTTCTGAAAAATTGTTTTTCAAATAGGAGCGTTGTATGGTCATACACCGGAAAGTCTGTCGTGCAGCATCACTGCCAATCATGTTGAATTACTTTTTACTTGTAGTAGGTTAAACTGATATTTGACGTTTAAAAGAAATATGAAAACACATAATCACTCGCTTTCACTGTGGTTTTCTCCATGCCGGAATCATCATACTGGCGACACTTATACGGATTGCAGTAAAAGTATATAACCAAGTACAGGTTGCAGTACACTCGGAATGTCGTCTTCGTGCACTCGTAACTAATGGTACCCTGAACGTAAGTCACTCTTGGAGAAATATTTGGCACCTTGCAACTGATCAAATAAATCATCGACTCGGGGGAGTGGGTATCGGTTTTCACCGTCAACTTATTCAACTCTCGGTAGTCTATACACATACGGAAAGACCCATCCTTTTTCTTCACAAATAATATTGGTGCTCCCGAGGGCGATTGACTAGGACGAATGAAACCCTTGCCTTGAAGTTCTTGCAATTGTGTAGCCAATTTTTGCATTTCGATGGCGCTAACCTGTATGGAGCCCTCGCGACCGGCTTTGCATCAGGAATGAGATCAATACGAAAATCCAACTGTCGTGACGGGAATAAACCTGGTAGATCCTCTGTAAAGACATCTAGAAAGTCGCAAACCACCGGCACACTTCCCAATTCAACCTTCTTACCCACGACACTCATAACCTTCCCTTCCAAAGACTCTACACACTCACCTTGTACTCTTGACACTTCTCCGTTAGGCAACGATATTCGGACCACCTTATTACAACATTCAATCATCGCATCAACTGCCGACATCCAATCCATCCCCACGATAACATCGAAACTACCCATATTGAACGGAATTAAGTCTATAAGGAACGGGTGGTCATTTAACGTTAAGGTGCAGTCACGCATAACACGGTTCAACCTAACTATCCCCCCATTAACCATTTCGATTTTTACACAGAAAGACATCGGGCTAGGCGTTACACTATGTAGAGGAATAAAATTACCTGTTTTATAAATATATTCTGGCTTAAGGGAGAAAGTACCTGCTGCATTCTGCAGAAAAGCCCTTACAGCCACTGTTAAGTTTGAAATGTGGGGAGATGGGCTACAAACTCGATCATTCACCTTCATTGATGAATGTGTCGAGGGTGTCTTAAGGTACTCCTTTCGTGCTGTTTGTGATCTCGAAAATGGTTAATTTTTTCCCCTTTCATTCATTATTGATTTAACAGATTAACTCCGTTTAACCCTATATTCATTATTGATTTACCAAAACATTATTTTTGTGGTTTAACAGATTGACAAAATCCGATTTCCGTGAACCGGTGAATATTGGAAGTGATGAGATGGTAAGTATGAATGAAATGGCTGAAATTGTTCTTAGCTTTGAGAACAAGAAGCTCCCGATTCATCACATTCCAGGCCCCGAAGGTGTACGTGGTAGAAATTCAGACAACACTTTGATCAAAGAGAAGCTAGGATGGGCCCCTACCATGAGATTAAAGGTAATATATTATTACTGTAAGGATATAAGTACATAATATATGTATACCATAAGTCATACATTTTACAAGTTCATGACAGTAGGTGCATTAATATAGAAATGGTGTTCAAACTTCAGACCAGTAAAAGAAAATCTTTATATCAGTTAGAGGTTATAGTTTATTCACTCACTCACTTATGAATGGGTTGGTTCGGGTTATGTTTTAATGTCTAATGGGTCGAACATGTAAAAAAATAACATAGTTATAAAAGAAACGGGTCAAATGGGTTGAACAGTCGACAAAGGTGTATTTCTAATGCATAATAGCTAAATTAATTAATAATAGAGCTTTATTTAATGTGAGGCTACTCAAACGTGACCCAATCTGCTTTGACTTGTACAAAGTTACCCTATTGACCTAACCGTTTTACCACCTCTAAATCCAGTTCATTGTTATGTATATGTATATATCTTTATGTCAACATATTCTCCTATGCATATGTGTCTTTTTGTAAACTGAAAGACCACAATAGTTGGTTCTGTTTTTAGTTTCTTGTAATCGTGATCAATAGTTCATAGATAAAATCAAAACCAAACCCTGTTGCACCAGATACAAAGATCTCGACTAAGAGTAGAACTTTAAAGTTGATGTTTTGACTTTTCAAGCCAAGCTCTTGCCAATTGATTATATGCTTTCATTCACACATTCAATTATATTGGATGCAGGATGGATTAAGAATCACATATTTCTGGATCAAGGAGCAAATTGAGAAAGAAAGGGGTTCAGGTTTTGATCTTTCAGTTTACGGATCGTCTAAAGTTGTTGGGACCCAAGCACCAGTTCAACTAGGATCTCTCAGGGCGGCTGATGGCAAAGAGTAATGTTTCACTTCAGTTGTCCGATGTCTTAAGTTCAAGATTCTTACGTGTTTTGTTGATGCATCCATATTTATTCCGTTGTGTAATATTTTTAGTCATTTCAGAGCTCTGCTACATTTGCCTGATCTCTTACTGTTAATCATTCGGTTATATAATTGTGCTTTAGATCCTATTTGTCTTCTGAATGTGGCCTTTATCAAGTCGTTCTATCATAAATTACCTTGTTACACTTTACAGCTCGTCCGTTATAACTCTATATCTTATGGTAGATGGTTGTGACCCCGCGTATTTCCAGGTTTTAGTTAAAGGTTTTCTAAGTTGCCGATTCAAATGTCAAGGGTTTTTCCATGGCAGAAAGTCAACTTTACTACTATTGCGTGGTAGAAATACTACAATATTCTCTAATGAAAGTCTGAATCTAGGGTAATCGTTTTATAAATTTTTAGAAGGGCAAGTGTTTTATAAATTTTCCCCCCAGAAGTACTCCATATCTAGGGAGTAATACGTGTTGTTTTTCCTTCGCTGTCCTGCTGATCTTTGATTAGGCTGTAAAAGCAATACCAAAATCAAGCTATTACCTCCACACATGTGCAAGAAAAACCAAGATTTAATAAAGTTGCATGTTTATGTATGCTAACGTGGTATGCGATGGCTGAGCGTATTCATCTTTGAAATGCCTGCAACAGGAAAATAAGTAATATATAGTTTGCAAGTTTACCCATTATCTACTCTGAAATGTGCCACGATTAAATCTTGAGATGGTATAATCTCGAGTAAGTTTGTGTTACGGATTGATATTTCTGAATTATTTTTTTTCAAATTGGTGCGTTGTATGGTCATACACCGGAAAGTCTGTCGTGCAGCATCAATGCCAATCATGTTTAATTACTTTTTACTTGTAGTTGGTTAAACTGATATTTGACGTTTATAAGAAATATGAAAACAAATAATCACTCGCTTTCACTGTGGTTTTATCCATGCCGGAATCATCATACTGGCGACACTTATACGGACTGCAGTAAAAATATATAACCAAGTACAGGTTGCAGTACATTCGGAATGTCGTCTTCGTGCACTCGTAACTGATGGTACCCTGAACGTAAGTCACTATTGGAGAAATATTTGGCACCTTGCAACTGATCAAATAAATCATCGATTCGGGGGAATGGGTATCGGTTCTTCACCGTCAATTTATTCAACTCTCAGTAGTCTATACACATACCGAAAGACCCATCCTTTTTCTTCACAAATAATATTGGTGCTCCCCAGGGCGATTGACTAGGACGAATGAAACCCTTGCCTTGAAGTTCTTGCATTTGTGTAGCCAATTTTTGCATTTCGATGGCGCTAACCTGTATGGATCCCTCACGACCGGCTTTGCATCAGGAATGAGATCAATACGAAAATCCAACTGTCGTGACGGGGGTAAACCTGGTAGATCCTCTGTAAAGACATCTGGAAAGTCGCAAACTACCGGCACACTTCCCAATTCAACCTTCTTACCCACGACACTCATAACCTTCCCTTCCAAGGACTCTACATACTCACCTTGTACTCTTGACACTTCTCCGTTAGTCAACGATATTCGGACCACCTTATTACAACATTCGATCATCGCATCAACTGTCGACATCCAATCCATCCCCACGATAACATCGAAATTACCCATATTGAACGGAATTAAGTCTATAAGGAACGGGTGGTCATTTAACGTTAAGGTGCAGTCGCGCATAACACGGTTCAACCTAACTATCCCCCCATTAACCATTTCGATTTTTACACAGAAAGACATCGGGCTAGGCGTTACACTATGTAGAGGAATAAAATTACCTGTTTTATAAATATATTCTGGCTTAAGGGAGAAAGTACCTGCTGCATTCTGCAGAAAAGCCCTTACAGCCACTGTTAAGTTTGAAATGTGGGGAGATGGGCTACAAACTCGATCATTCACCTTCATTGATGAATGTGTCGAGGGTGTCTTAAGGTACTCCTTTCGTGCTGTTTGTGATCTCGAAAATGGTTAATTTTTTCCCCTTTCATTCATTATTGATTTAACAGATTAACTCCGTTTAACCCTATATTCATTATTGATTTACCAAAACATTATTTTTGTGGTTTAACAGATTGACAAAATCCGATTTCCGTGAACCGGTGAATATTGGAAGTGATGAGATGGTAAGTATGAATGAAATGGCTGAAATTGTTCTTAGCTTTGAGAACAAGAAGCTCCCGATTCATCACATTCCAGGCCCCGAAGGTGTACGTGGTAGAAATTCAGACAACACTTTGATCAAAGAGAAGCTAGGATGGGCCCCTACCATGAGATTAAAGGTAATATATTATTACTGTAAGGATATAAGTACATAATATATGTATACCATAAGTCATACATTTTACAAGTTCATGACAGTAGGTGCATTAATATAGAAATGGTGTTCAAACTTCAGACCAGTAAAAGAAAATCTTTATATCAGTTAGAGGTTATAGTTTATTCACTCACTCACTTATGAATGGGTTGGTTCGGGTTATGTTTTAATGTCTAATGGGTCGAACATGTAAAAAAATAACATAGTTATAAAAGAAACGGGTCAAATGGGTTGAACAGTCGACAAAGGTGTATTTCTAATGCATAATAGCTAAATTAATTAATAATAGAGCTTTATTTAATGTGAGGCTACTCAAACGTGACCCAATCTGCTTTGACTTGTACAAAGTTACCCTATTGACCTAACCGTTTTACCACCTCTAAATCCAGTTCATTGTTATGTATATGTATATATCTTTATGTCAACATATTCTCCTATGCATATGTGTCTTTTTGTAAACTGAAAGACCACAATAGTTGGTTCTGTTTTTAGTTTCTTGTAATCGTGATCAATAGTTCATAGATAAAATCAAAACCAAACCCTGTTGCACCAGATACAAAGATCTCGACTAAGAGTAGAACTTTAAAGTTGATGTTTTGACTTTTCAAGCCAAGCTCTTGCCAATTGATTATATGCTTTCATTCACACATTCAATTATATTGGATGCAGGATGGATTAAGAATCACATATTTCTGGATCAAGGAGCAAATTGAGAAAGAAAGGGGTTCAGGTTTTGATCTTTCAGTTTACGGATCGTCTAAAGTTGTTGGGACCCAAGCACCAGTTCAACTAGGATCTCTCAGGGCGGCTGATGGCAAAGAGTAATGTTTCACTTCAGTTGTCCGATGTCTTAAGTTCAAGATTCTTACGTGTTTTGTTGATGCATCCATATTTATTCCGTTGTGTAATATTTTTAGTCATTTCAGAGCTCTGCTACATTTGCCTGATCTCTTACTGTTAATCATTCGGTTATATAATTGTGCTTTAGATCCTATTTGTCTTCTGAATGTGGCCTTTATCAAGTCGTTCTATCATAAATTACCTTGTTACACTTTACAGCTCGTCCGTTATAACTCTATATCTTATGGTAGATGGTTGTGACCCCGCGTATTTCCAGGTTTTAGTTAAAGGTTTTCTAAGTTGCCGATTCAAATGTCAAGGGTTTTTCCATGGCAGAAAGTCAACTTTACTACTATTGCGTGGTAGAAATACTACAATATTCTCTAATGAAAGTCTGAATCTAGGGTAATCGTTTTATAAATTTTTAGAAGGGCAAGTGTTTTATAAATTTTCCCCCCAGAAGTACTCCATATCTAGGGAGTAATACGTGTTGTTTTTCCTTCGCTGTCCTGCTGATCTTTGATTAGGCTGTAAAAGCAATACCAAAATCAAGCTATCACCTCCACACATGTGCAAGGAAAACCAAGATTTAATAAAGCTGCATGTTTATGTATGCTAACGTGGTATGCGATGGCTGAGCGTATTCATCTTTGAAATGCTTGCAACAGGAAAATAAGTAATTTATAGTTTGCAGGTTTACCCATTATCTACTCTGAAATGTGCCACGATTAAATCTTGAGAGGGTATAATCTCGAGTAAGTTTGTGTTACGGATTGATATTTCTGAAAAATTGTTTTTCAAATAGGTGCGTTGTATGGTCATACACCGGAAAGTCTGTCGTGCAGCATCAATGCCAATCATGTTGAATTATTTTTTACTTGTAGTTGGTTAAACTGATATTTGATGTTTAAAAGAAATATGAAAACACATAATCACTCACTTTCACCGTGGTTTTCTCCATGCCGGAATCATCATACTGGCGACAGTTACGGATTAGGAGTGGCACCACATTGATAGGCCCATCAAGGCATCACGACGTGAAAATGCTCGCACGCCAAGTGCTCTAACTTTTACACATCTGTTAAGGTAGCACACTTGTGTTCTTTTAGTTATACGGAGTTATGAATTTGAGATCTTACTATCACAGTGTTATCTTTATAGAGTTCAAGTGTTCAACCCAAATGTTATTTAAATCTATTTGTATATACAGCATAACCTATAAAACCAAGGTAAAGGTTATGAGGTTTGTTTGTGCTATGGTTAATTTTCCTTTATCACTTTCTTCATTTGTTGTTACTAGAGTAAGTTTTAGACTTTTTAGTTTGACAAGCATTTTCATACAATTATGGGCCTAGTAAAGTATTACAATTTTTTTTGGTTATAAACAGTATATTCAATCTCTTGTTATGGTGTACAGGTTCTTCTATGCGTCTAATGCTTGCATTTACCCTGAGTTTAAATAGTTGGAAACCATTGTGAGCTTGAAGGAAACGGATGCTTGGCCTGCCGAGGTTATTGATTAATGACTAATCTTGAATAGTGACTTCGGTAAATGCATGTTAACCACCTCATTCAGTTTCATATATTTAATTTTCTTTGTATTTTCCCCTTGCATTGTACCCTCAAGATGCTTATGGTTTGGAGAAACTAGCAACCGAGGAGGTGTGCAAGCACTACACCAAAGACTTTGGAATTGAGTGCCGAGTTGGACGTTTTCATAACATCTATGGACCGTTTGGCACATGGAAAGGTACAAAGTTAGTTTCATTACAAATTTAATTCCAATTAACATAAATTCTTGTTTTTTTCCTTTTCAAGCATTAATCTTTCTTATGAATTGCTGTTAATTGATACATGGGGTGTGTTAAAAATCAAACCTTTTGCGATTTGTGATGTGATCTGATATGGGGGTTGCTTAATTTTGTCTAGATTTGTTGTTAGGGCTCAAAATTTGTGTATGTATCTGTATATGTTGTATGTATATATCTCTTTTGAATTGCTTCAATGGTGGGTTTTAGTGTCACCCAACCGACACTGTGTGTGTATGTGTGACACTGAACACATTCATAGATTATATATTTATTCATCTCATTGTATTAAAATTGTTTGTTAAGGTTCAAGATTGTCACTTAGATAGTCAAGTATCATCTTTTTCATGTAAATATGCTTTATTAATTTTCCAATAAAGAAATTTGTTAGTTTATTTGTGCAGCAATAGAAGTTTTTGCCTCATTGTGTAATATGTGTCGATGGTCGGGCGGTATGTAGATTTTGGTAGGATTTGTTTGGTGGTTGTGCTTTTTGGCAACAAGAGAATTTGATGTAGATAGCTGTTAGTGCTATGTTTTTTTGATGACGTTGTACGTAAAAAAAAGAAAGAAAAAACAATTGAAACAGTCTAAAAATGATAGGGTAGTTTGTAATAAGTTTTAACGGGGAAACTCGGCATTATGACAAAATTGCATCTACGATGTGTTATAAACCTCTTGGCAAGGATAGAAATTGTTGTATATGATAATATTATTGGTTTCTGATTGTACTTTTGACGGTAATAAGATTTTATTTTCTTTCATGTTTGTAGAATGGGAACTACTGGTGAAACGAAATATGGGTCGTACACATATGAGAACCTTGAGAGGGAACCATATTGGCCATCCGAAAAGCTTAGGATTTCCATTACAGGAGCTGGTGGATTCATTGCCTCACACATTGCTAGGCGTTTGAAAACTGAGGGCCATTACATCATTGCTTCTGACTGGAAGAAAAACGAGCACATGCCAGAAGACATGTTTTGTCATGAGTTCCATCTTGTCGATCTTAGAGTGATGGATAATTGTTTGAAAGTTACAGAGAAAGTTGATCATGTCTTTAACTTGGCTGCTGATATGGGTGGTATGGGGTTCATTCAATCAAATCACTCTGTTATTATGTATAATAACACGATGATAAGCTTTAACATGCTCGAGGCTGCCAGGATCACTGGAGTTAAGAGGTTTGTTAACATCGTCTTTTCATTAACTCACTGTTGTTATATTTTCAATAATTATAACCGTTACAATATTCTAGATTGTTCATTTGTGGTTCCATGTAGAAGCTGCTGTGCGGAATGCAACCATTTCCTTTTAATTAGAGGTCTTAAAGTAACTGCAATTGTGAAAACTTTTGGAGTTTTTTGCTTGCATACTCTTAATTTGTAGCTATCCATTTGTCCGTTGGTAAAAACTGCACATATTAGTAACTCTTATTTTTGGTCCCCAAGAAGGTTATTTTCAGCTATTTGGCTAATAGTCAACGCTTGCATTCAAATTTGTTTCTAGTCAAATGTTGCATTTTGGAGGCAGGGGAAGTATTGGTATCAATTGCCTGCCCAATTTGCTTACATAACATTTTGGAGCCATATACATAGTACACTAACTTTCAAACGAGAGTATTAGACCCCCCTTGCATCATAACCCTTGTGTTAAGTTTGTATAGTAAAATTTGTATTTGTAAAGCTAGTGATCCCACAATTCATCTCACGAACTTGTATATCTGCTTGTGGTTTAATGTGTTTCTTGATATGTTGTGGAGCAAAGGAAATGTCACAAGCTGTTCATATATAACTACAAAATTTTCCAAAAGATTTACCCAATTTTTATTTTTATTTCCTCCAAAAGACAGAATCTTGCAACAGGAACATCTAAAAAATGAAAATTTTCCATTTATTGCGAGTAAAAAGGAGTACAATGCTTCATTAAATGTCAAATGTTAAGCTAAATTGTTCCATTAATTTTCCTTTATCACTTTCTTCATTTGTTGTTACTAGAATAAGTTTTAGACCTTTTAGTTTGACAAGCATTTTCATACAATTATGGGCCTAGTATTACAATTTTTTTGGTTATAAACAGTATATTCAATCTCATGTTATGGTGTACAGGTTCTTCTATGCCTCTAGTGCTTGCATTTACCCTGAGTTTAAACAGTTGGAAACCAATGTGAGCTTGAAGGAAGCGGATGCTTGGCCTGCCGAGGTTATTGATTAATGACTAATCTTGAATAGTGACTTCGGTAAATGCATGTTAACCACATCATTCGGTTTCATATCTTTAATTTTTTTTGTATTTTCCCCTTGCATTGTAGCCTCAAGATGCTTATGGTTTGGAGAAACTAGCAACTGAGGAGCTGTGCAAGCACTACACCAAAGACTTTGGAATTGAGTGCCGAGTTGGACGTTTTCATAACATCTATGGACCGTTTGGCACATGGAAAGGTACAAAGTTAGTTTCATTACAAATTTAATTCCAATTAACATAAATTCTTGTTTTTTTCCTTTTCAAGCATTAATCTTTCTTATGAATTGCTGTTAATTGATACATGGGGTGTGTTAAAAATCAAACCTTTTGCGAT
>JAOEHQ010048308.1:0-10282 GCA_025447715.1 Asclepias incarnata | reverse complement strand
TTTTGAAACTTTGGTCGGTTAAAGTAATTTAAGTCTTTTTACTAGTTAAAGGATTTATATGAAAAATATCTTGTCCATTTTAATTATGGTTATACGTCATTCTATATCCGCGCACTGAGCAATTGGCTCAGCCGCAGTTTTTTTTTTCTTTTCCCTGCGGCAGGTAAGCAAAGGGATTTTGGGCAAGCTAGGTGAGAGCTATTGGAACTAGGTGGCGCATAAGATATTACTTTTAGTTTGAGTTGTTGGTTGGAATTTAGAGATTTTTTTTCGTGATGGATTCTAGTACTCTTGGTAGTCTATTTCGTCATTGGATTTTAAATGCTCTCATTTTATCGTTGGTTACTTTGAAATAAGATATTATGGTTTTGAAACTTCACACAATAATTGTTAGTTCGAATCGTGACTCTCTAGTTTTCTTCCATAGAAATTGGGGTGTTACAAATTTGCTTCCTTAAAATGTACTTTGTGGAGAATTATGTTTTAGTACATTTAAGTTCTCCCCCTTGATAATAAGTTCATGGCTCCGTATATGTTCATGCAAGTTGTGGGTATGTGTGTGTGAATGCGCGCACATATATGTTCTAGTTTGTAGCATAAATATGTGCAAGTCTATAATGATATGGTCTAATCTTTGATGTTTAAATTCGACATATTAGTTCTCAAAAAGCATGGTTTGGCTAACAGGGTTCGGTTCTAGGTGTTGAGGTTGAGACCACCAGGAGATCATATTATACCCAGCTTATAACACCTGAAGATGAAAAAGACGATGAACAAGAAACCACAAAAGACGGCTTCTTAATGAAAGGGAATATATACACTTTTCAAATCTTGCAGGTATCCTGAAAATGTTTTTGCATAATGATCCGCAATGTTATTTACATAACAAATTAAGTCACTTATTGTTTGACTCTTAACATTCCAAGGTTGAAGGAGGGTCCAAGGTAAATGTTAAAGTTAGATGGTCTCAGAAAATGTTGTATCAAGGTGATGATATCTGTCTCAGCGTGCCGTTCTCTTTTCCGGCTCACGTATTTCCGGTGTTCAAGAAAGTACCTTGTAGAGAAAAAATACTACTAACCGTGAATTCTGGTACCTCTGCTGGGATTACATGCAACATTGCTAGCCATCCTTTAAAGGCATGCCAAGAATTATAGTCATAATAATGTCTTTTGTATATGATTAGAGGTGACATAAAAGATGGGTCTGCAGTTGGTTAACGGGTCAAAAACGGTTTGGGCTTAAATGGGTAACTTTTGAGTCGGGTCTGTCAGGTTGACCCGAAACACCTTTTGTCCATTTTTTTAGTCTCAAATATGACTAGAGAAACTATATCAATATACTAATAGTCGGTCTTGTTGATACTTTGAAACTTCTTTTTACCCAAAAAATTAACCCATCTAATCGGTTTCCATTTTATATAGTTTTTTTTTTTTTTTTAACTTTTCCCGTTTGGCCAGTTGAGGATCAAAATTTAACTCGAATCAGCTCAATCCACCCATCCTTGGTTAAATTGTTCAATATGATCACGCCATTCTTGTTTGTGACACCAATTGTAAATGTCTCTTTATTTCTGTCTCTAAAGGAACTAAAACGACATGCTGGGCAATTATGCTTTTCGTATGAGGCTGAGGTTGTCAAGTGGTCTTCTCAAGATTTCTATTTTTCTTATTCGGTAACTCTTATTATCTTTAGTCTTACCTCAAATTGTACATTTAGATCCTTTTAATCAAAACATTTGGTATCGTGTTGTCCGCATCTTTTCAGGTACGCTCAAATGATATATTTGGTGGTTTGCTCCTTCAGGCCCCTTCTTTACATGATTATGATCAAAGAGATATGTTTTGCTTTTATCTTTTTCCTGGAAGTAACCGAAACATGAAGGTTAGTATAATAAAATGTACTTCCCAATTCAAAATGACAGTTCACGTTCCTCTTTGTATAATATTTAGTTAATTAGTTATTAGTGAATGTTGATAGCCTTTCAGAAAGGAAGTGGTGTTTGTAATCGATACAAGTGGCAGCATGCGAGATGAGCCTCTTGAGAAAACAAAATATGAAATCGTAGGATCTCTATGGAAGCTTAATCAAGGAGATTCTTTTAACATTGTAGCGTCGAATGGAGAACTTAAAACATTCTCTTCATCATTGGTGATGGCATCAGAGGAAACAATTACGAATGCAACTGAATGGATGAATACATATCTCATTGCCGATGGAGGTACAAACCTCATGCTTCCCCTAAAACAGGTACTAATCATCTCAAAATGTAATCTCTGAATTTTATATGGTTGATACTTGATATATAAGAAGTTTATAAAAAAATCCAGGCAATTGACATGGTTGGTAAAACCAATGATTCAATTCCTTTCATTTTTCTCATCACCGACGGCGCTGTTGAAGATGAAAGGGAAATATGTAATATGATGAAAGGTCACATCGTGGAGGAAGAGCTGAATTCTCCACGAATTTGCACGTTTGGCATAGGTTAGACATTTTGTTACTGTTATATTTAGATCAAGTGACCATCACCAAGTTGGTCTAGTGGCAAGGAGTCATCTTTCCTCACAAGAGGTGGTCTCAAGTTTGAATTCTGCCCTAGGCATATCTTGGGGGTCGCCCGGGAAATGGATGGAACTGGCCACGGGCAAAGCCCGGTTAGAACTTCCTAAATAGCTTTATTAATATGTTTAGATTATTAATGTAGTATAATTGTTTTGCTGTCATAGTGAATGTATTTACTGTTTGTTAAAATATAGACAAAATAGTGTTTGGGTGAACCCAGCTGTACTAAAAATGTCCAACATGGGTTACCCAACCTGTCCAACCCGCTCCAGTTGCCATCCCTACATATATTGGTCTGTTCACGGTAACGATATTATCTATATATCCAGGTTCATACTGCAATCATTATTTCCTGCAAATGCTTGCAAGTATTGGAAAGGGATACTATGATTCTGCATTTGATGTAGGTGAGTTTCATCAAGCACAAAAAGAGTCCTCTTTTATGCTTCATGTATGATCGCTAGAATCTGCTACTGTAACTGTATTCCTTTCTTTTACCCAACCCTGACGGGATTGGGTATAGTTGTTGTTGCTGTTGTTGAATACTCATTGTTGATGACATGTTTATTGTTAATTTTTTGACCAGATTCAATCAGCATTCATATGCAAAGGCTGTTGGACAATGCTACATCACCTTTGCTGTCAAATGTAACCCTTGATGCCTTACAAAATCTCGAGTCATACGAGGTACGTTACATGACTTATGTTTGGCTATCTGACTTTCACCTTGTTAATTTTTCAGGCTTACCATCTTTGGTATTTATTGCAGATATTCCCATTTCGTCTTCCAGACTTATTGTCTAGAAGCCCATTGATTGTATCAGGCAGATACAAAGGGAATTTCCCCGACATTGTTACAGCTAGAGGTTTCTTGGGGGATCTTAGCACTCATGTGATTGATGTTGAAGTGAGAAAGGCTAACGATATGCCTTTAGAAATGGTAGACTTTTTAACTTGCGTCTCTTTAAAATAATCTTTTAATCCTTTTCAGCAGATATAGTAAATGGAGAGGGG
This sequence comes from Asclepias incarnata, assembly GCA_025447715.1. Classification (NCBI taxonomy): domain Eukaryota; kingdom Viridiplantae; phylum Streptophyta; class Magnoliopsida; order Gentianales; family Apocynaceae; genus Asclepias; species Asclepias incarnata. The sequence goes on along the minus strand of JAOEHQ010048308.1, from coordinate 6,703 downwards.
TGGGTGGGTTGGATAATGGATCACAATGGGTTAAGGTCAAAACTGGTAAGCTTTAAGTGTTGGCCAATACGAGCCACATCCGGTTTGGAAGTTTGTATATATTATAAGACGATTTAAGAGGCTGTATGCATCATTTCTTTTACAACAAATATTTTTATATTTTACCCATTTGACCTGTTAACAAAAATAATCCAGATTAGATCTGTATTCATAAGAACGGGTTGATATAATCATCTACTTTTTAGGTTTGTGCAAAGAGGGAAATTGTTATGCTGACAGCACAAACATGGTTGGACCAAAATGCAGAACTAGAGGAGAAGGTTTAGTTTCTTGTTATTGATGTATATTTTCTTACAAATGATCTTACCTAAGTCCCATAATATTATGTAATGTTTCTCTTAAAATGTGGACTATCAAGACATATGAGCGTGTCTTAACTTATTTTCGATTCTTTTGCTTTCTTCACTTTATGAATCTTCATTTGATGACTATTTGAGTTGCTTATCGATTATTATTGTTGTAGGTTGCAAAAATGAGCTTACAAAGAAGGGTTCCTTCTGAATACACTCGTATGATTCTGGTTCATCATGATAACATAAAACTGGCAAATGAATCATTTCTACCAGAAGAGGTATGTCTTTGCATAGCCACTTGGTAAATCATTGTTTTTTGGCTCAAATGAGGTTTAGTTAGATAGAAACTGGGACATAGTTTGTAGTCTCACATGACTCGTGTAATGTAAATTCAATTGCAGAAGTCTAACAAGTCGAAGAATCAGAAGAAAAAGTACTTAATAAATCTAAACTTTGGATTTGGCAATTTGACTGCGACTGCTGAGAATCTACCTCCAGGAATTAAAGAATTGAAGTTAAGTGAACCAGCTGCAGGAAAAGTAATGCAGACAGTTTCCTCTTGCTGGATCATCTTTCTTAATCGAGTTTGTTGCAAATGTTTCATTCAGGCATGTGGTCAACTAAACGACCAGTGCGCCATTATTTTAACGCAACTATGCACTGCCCTCGCTTGCTTTCAATGTCTAAGCCACTGTTGTGACATGTGTGATTCGTGCGCTGAGATGTGCTTAAACTGCCTTTAGAAAGTCCGTTATAGAAACTTATTTATGTTATTCATGCACCGAATAGCTGAATTGTTTGATGGTATAAAAAGCGTGTTAGCCCAGTAAACCTTGTTAGACCTTGGTGAAGTTGTGTGTTGTCAAATACAACTTACTTACTTTGTATTCCGCAACTAGTATTTTAAACGAACTTCAGTGTTGTACAATCGATTTTGTCAAAAGTTCGTTTTTATTAATGTTAACATATTATTATTATATGTATACAATTCATAGGACTTTATTTATAATGATGGTAATTTATGTAGATTATATCTAAATGTGGCGATTCGATAGTTCGTTCCTATTTTATGCATTTATCCTTAAAATATAAGCTTAATATGGCAAATTAAAAAGCGAAGAGGGAGAAAAAAAAAATTATAAAATACAATTTTAGGATTTAAAACATATACTGATATGTGTAATTAGGAATATTTTTTTTCCTAAAAAAACGTCATCTATTTACTTACTAGAATTTTTAAAATTTTAATAAAAAACGTCATCTATTTTCTCTTATTATTGAATTCAGACAGACTGTATTTCTTCCCCCGGTCCGGTCCTTCAACACTCGCAATCTACGGTAATTATTCACAGGTTCCATTCTATTCTCAAATTCGCTTCTCATAGTTTGATTATCATACAAATTAATTAATAAATTAATTATTATTATAATCATATTCCACTAATAATCTGATTACTGCTCTTTTTATTGCTTCGATTAGATTAGATGCTGAGTTGTGGTGAATTTTTAATTACCCTTGTTTTAGCAGCCTCCACTGTTGCTTCCTCCTCCCCCTTAAGGTAGGTATCTCCTCTCCTCTCCTCTCCTCATTTTATTTATTATTTAGGGTTTCAAATATGTACACGGCCGTCCCTGGCTACAATACATTCCCATTTTCATCACTGTACTAAATAACGTTCCCCCACCCAAAGTTAGTTTTATTTTGTCTCATTGTATTTTTATTTTTATTTTAAAAAAGAAACTTCCAAACCGGACCGAAACCCCCCTGACTTTCAATCACGTCTTCATAACATTCTGTTATCATCAATGATATTGCTATAGCAGCTAAAAGTGGTCACTTCGCCATCTCATATACTCATCTACTTTTTCTTTCTTTTTTTGGTGACGTGGCACTTTGAAATGCCATCGATAAATTGTGACATGGCTCCGGTTTGAGTAGAATTTCACCTGCATACATATATATTATTAACAGAAAGAATACGAGTTTGTTACATCAAAAGGTAAAACATGTTGCCGATGTGATTGTCATTTTATGTAACTCAGATTTACTACTTGAGATCCAAGGAATTTTAGTTTAATTTCTTGTACTGGTTGGCGGAATGGGTGCCAGCTATTCGTTGTCAACTGTTATAAGCTTACAACACTGTTTTCCACTAATAAAAGTCCTTTCATTCTGTAAATGTAATACAGATTTCTCTGTCTTGAAAAGAACATATCATTTCTGTGTGTTTTCCGTTCTTGTTTTAATGCCTGAAAGTTGAGTGTGGTTTTGTGATTAAGCGAGTCGAAATACTACATTCTGAATATGTTGCATACACAATTCACAATTTTGTCCGCCTTACTATTGACTGTTACCAATATCTACTCACAGATTTCCAGCAAAACAAATAGTTTACAAAACAAAATGAGAATTTGGAGAAAGTTCACAGCATTTTGGTGCAATGAAACCGACATTACTTATAAATTATGAAATCGAAGATTAGTTACTTGTTCTATGAGAAATTTCCAATCTTAAAAGATCCCTCTCTTTGTATTCTGTATCTTCATTTTTTTCTTCTGATTTATTATGTATTGGCAGATTCATAGACCTTAGTGTAATACTGTGATATCCATGCTTTATGTAGTTCATTGGCTACTGTGGATTTAGAAAGCGAGAGGACACTAGCAATAGTGAAACCAGATGGGGTTTCGGGTGACTATATTAGCTCAATAAGGAAGATTATACAGGAATCTGGCTTCAGCATCCAAAGAGAAGTTACACTACACCTTGATGAAGATAGTGTGACTAGATTTTATGCCGAGCACTCTACAAAGAGTTTCTTTCCAAGCCTTGTTAAATATATGACAAGGTAGTTCTATTATTTATTGTTACTGTTATATAACATGTTGGTTTTTTGGCTAAAGTAGTTCTAAACTAATTGTTCTTAATCTTCAGTGGTCAAGGTGTTCGATCTGCATTTATGAAAGAATACTTCATTGCGACATAAACTCTTATGTCATTACCTCATTACTACTTAGTAATACCTTTTTATTTTTTAATTATGAGATTCATAGGTGAATTTTACGTGGTACTACTGTATTATTATACATTAGGGACCAACTCAGTGAACAAGGAAGTTGACAAGCATATTTGGGGCACCAACCTTAACCATCTTTCTTCGTTATTTATTCAGTTGAAATATGTTATGATCCGGGATGAAACCTCTTTACATCAAGCAATTATTCTTTACATCTAGTGGTTTTTTTCTTCGTTATTTTCACTCTGTTTCTCTAACATTCATTCTTACAGGGATTTTGAGTCATACCATCCTTGCATTTAGTGTCTGTCAATCTCATATGTTCTGTGAAGTCTTTGACTTGTTGATGAGTTATATCTGATTCTCGTATTATTTATCAATTACTCCAATAAAGGCTTGCCAACGTGTCATGTCGGAATTTGAAACTAAAGCAGTCTCTTTATTGTTGGTAACTTATCAGTGGCCCAGTTTTGATAATGGCCCTGCAGAAAAATAATGCTGTTGCTGATTGGCGTGCTCTTATCGGACCAACTGATGCACACAAGGCTAAAGTTACTCATCCTGATAGGTTGTTTGTCTTTCCCTTATCATGTTACATTCTCAAGGTTCAAGCCTATTAGCATTGTGCTGTAGGCAAATACTTTACGACACTTTATCAGTTCCATTGTTTTAATATTTCTAAAAGTTTGATTGTTGTATGCAGCATCAGAGCCATGTGTGGGGAGAGCTTAGAGCGAAACTGTGTTCATGGTTCAGATTCACTTGAGTCAGCTGCAAGGGAGATTTCATTTTTCTTCACAGAGACGTCTCCAGGTCAGCCTTCTGATCGGGACCTTATTTATTTTACATTTTTGTTTAGCATATGAAGTAGACATGATAAAGCTGAGGTTCGGGAGAAAAGTTTACATATGATAGAAAGTGTAGGATTGGTTTTAGAACTTAGAAGTGACATGAGAGAAAGAGGGGGGGGGGGGGGGGTCGGCTTTGGGGTAGCTTTTTTTATAGGCCAGCGCTCAAGATTGCTCCTAGGCCCAGCCCCAAAACTGGCTTGTTCTGGACCGGATTGAGCCAGAAAGTCATCATTATGTCTATAAAATATAAATGACTGCAAAATATTGTTGGTATTTAACTAAAATCTTTGATGATGCGAACTCTTCCTTCATTTGAGAATCAAGTGGAGATATATACGGAACAATTATATATAAACTTAAAATACCTTATTCTTGATGGGAAAATCCATGATAAATGAACTTTTTATTCCACCATAGACAGTGTGTTTTCATTTTAGTTCATATGTGTTGTATACTGTGCCTTATGCTGGTTTTGTAAATTGTGTAACACAACAGAAGGAACAACTTTGAAGCACGATGAACTCTGAACCATACACTGAAAAAACAAAACTATGCTGTCAAGAGCCTATATCCTTCACTTGATACTTCATGAATTGTAATTGGGACCATTGGAACCGATAGCTGAAGTCGTGGGTGTAAAAATGGCTTTGTACCATCTAAGTGCGCGCTGGTCAGAGAAAATTGCGAGTTACTATTTTTGGATATGTTAGAATAATCTTGTACACGATTACAGTGCAATTTTTGAGGGGTTTATGAGCTGAAAGCGTAGAACCAATAACATTATCCAGCTGTGTTAGGCTGAAGACGAATGGTCAGTGATTATAAGGCTGCACGGTGTACCCCGGGAAGGGGAGTGGGGAGCGATAGGTACCTAAGGGAACACCATTCCGCCCTATAGGTACCTATTGGGTGGGGAGGGAATTGGGGCGGGTGGTCACCGGCTTGGTCCCCGGACTTTTCTTTGATTTTTTGTTTTTATTTGAGTGGGGAGGAGCGGTAAGGTATTCCTTGAAGGTGGAGAAAAGGTGGGGAGAAGTAGAAAATGTGGGGAGAAGTATGGAGGAGTGGTAAGGTACTCCCCCCACCTTAACTGGTGACGATTTTTCTTATTCAAGATGTCTATATAATGCCTATCCAAGTAATTGCCGTTCAAAACAAATTATAAAAATACAAATTCAGTGATTATAACTGGTGACAAATTTTTATATTCAAGATGTCTATATAACGTCTATCCAAGTAATTGTCGTTCAAAACAAATTATAAAAATAAAAAGCCTATCGAAGTATCGAGGATAATATATTTGCGTGTATTTCATTGGGAGGGAACTCAAACCGAACCAGGACTGATTGACAAAACCATATAAATGCAGACTTGGAAGTGATTTAATTAAACTCAACCTATAGAGGGTTGCAATGCAACACCCTAAGATTAAAAAAGTTAAATATGTCATTTAAGTTTAATAGATAGAAAGAAACTGCTCAGTGCCGTCTTTCGTGGGTTTTGAGCCCTAATACCTCGACGGTGTATGGGGGAGGTTAAGATGTAGGCATACCTTACCTCTACCTAAATAGAGAGGCTGCTTCCAATTTTCTACCTAAATGGTAGAAAAGACCCTCCAACCTTTAACCCTACTCATTTCAATCAATTACATAATGCCACTTCAATTTTGCTTTTTTCAACCCTGAAACCCTCGTTTGAGCCATCACTCAACCCCCACAACAGTTTTCATATTTGTTTAATTTTTATAGCCGTTATTTTCCTGAAAATCATCGAAGGAGATCACTGGTAGACATTGGTTCACAACCAACACTCGCTTAACCCGTCAACCCACGCAGGGGGTGTTCCCATGCGGGTTGGACCAACTCGTGCCTTCAACCAGCACCCAAGGCCAACACCCTTATAGGGCCAAGTAGTTTCATCAAGGTGACTAGGTGAGTGAATCGATAACCTCCTTATTGTAGGATTGATGCTCTTCAAATGGTTTAGGTTGGGGTTTTTAAAAGACTTTTAAATCTTGTTTGGATGCAACTAGCTGGAGTTTTATTTTGAAAAAAAAAAGCTCCAAAACAACTTGAAGTAGCTTTTTGGGAGCTTTTACTTTGGTTAAAGCTTTTAATTTTTAAAATGACACAAATACTTTTTTCATATTTTGGCTGGAGCTTTTAATATCTTTTTTTTGTTTGTTTGTCATTTTACACTTTTAAGTTGCAGCTACAGCTATTGTGTCAAAAAACTCTCAATAATAAAAGCTCTAGTTACAACTTATAGGTCCAACTAAAAGTTATAGCTACTTTTGCCAAACATACCCGTAGTTGAAGTATTTTACGGCTTACAACGCTTGCTACTTTATAGATGGTAGTGATGAGATGAACATCGTTATGCAAATTTTTACTTATTGTAGTTGGAAATTGATGAACTTCCTAATAAGGAAAGTTTGTACCACCAATGCCGATATGTAGGCTGTATTTCTTGACCCAATGAC
>JAOEHQ010048307.1:0-10283 GCA_025447715.1 Asclepias incarnata | reverse complement strand
GTCTTGGGGAGTCTCTTCTGCACTGCGTTTGATCGTTACAACGGGGCATTCACAATGTTTCACACAAAACTCGCTCACAGTTCCCACAAAGACCCTGTTAAGATACAAAAAGAATATAAGAATGATGATGATTGGTAAAGAGAAACTGGCAAAATAATAATTCCTAGTGATGCGCAGGAAACAATGAATAGAGAAGGTATAAAAAGATGGGCAATTGAACACGCCTAGGATCTAAATATGCATAGATTCACATACTGCTATATAGTGCCAACTTAGTAGCTTTCTTTTTCTTTTTTAATAAAAAAAAAAAAGAAACTGTTTTATAAATAGCAGTTGAAATGACCAAAATGACGACATTGTAGAGTTGCCAAAACAAGCGTAAAAAGATAGACAATTGAACATGCCTAGGATCTAAATATGCATAGATTCATACCTCTGGAATGGACCAAGACCCCTGTTGCCTACAACAAGGAGGTCTGGTTGGACTCTCTTAACTTCGTGGCAGATTACTTCTTTCGGATCACCCCTCTTAATCCATGCTTCACAAGCAACCTATAAGAAATTTAATTAGCACATAGAGGAGCAGAAATGAGACACTCAAATAGCTTCTCGCAAGGAGCCAGAAGGAGAAGAGTGAGTTGAACTCGTATAACCACAATGGGACTTGGCTACATTTCAATATTTATCTTGCACATGAGTGAAAAAAAGAGAGAGAAGGGAGAGAAAAACCCCTATATCGTGACTTCTCTTCACAAAGTACTCCAGCAGATGAGTTCCTTTAATCTTGTCCTTACGCTTGGCATCTCTAAAATCTTCTGGTGAGGCGTAAATGCTATCAACATCATCAAAATCTAGCACAACCAAAATGAAGAAATTAAATGCCATCAGACATCAATGTTTTATTATCAGATTTACACATTAAACGGATGTCATCTCAGAAGTCAGAACCACATGTAAACGATGACGGAGAATTTATTCAAGTAAACGTCCACAAGCAACTCTGTCAAAAGAAATGAAGATGTGTGCTAGGAATACGGGGGAAACCAATGTAACATGGAACCGGTTCATCAGAATTGTCAATCTATATCGTCAAAGTATAGATGAAACTGCATTTTGACTCGCTTCTACTTTCTGTGTTATCTGTAATTGCAAGTAATTCTACATTTCACTTGAGCATATTGCCAGTAGGTTTACAAGTTAACATGTAGCAAAACCTATTTAATAAGGTGAGATCCAAATGTCAGGGAAAGTTTGTTGACATATGGGCGCCCAAGCTCTCACCATGTGTAAAAATACATGATCACTCAAACACACACGAAAAACAACAACGCAATAACAGAACTTGCAGAAAAAGAAAGAACACACTTTTTTTACGTGGTTCAGCCGATCGGTTTGAAGGCCCTCGCACTTGGACTCCTGCTCCTTGCCGGCGGTTGGACCATCCTGGCAACATCAGTCTCCAAAACTCAACAAAATTATGTAGTCAATGAAATAATTCCTTACGAAGCAGGCAAAAAATGAAGAAAGAACAATGTTAAGAAAAACCTCCTACACACATTTACTGGTAATATGGTATGATCTGGGTTTGATTTTGTGTTACACTTTTTCATCATTGTAATCAATAAGATTACAGAAATCAACCCCTTTTGTTCCCAAGCAATATACCTAAATGGCTAAGATAGCTTCTTCAATTATCTGAATACCATTTTGCATTATTAAATTAGTATGAAAATGTCTCGTGACTAATATATATTGTATATATGAATAACCATCAAACCAAAAATTCTTCACAATCAGCGTTATTTGTTGTAGTTACATTGGAAACAAAATGAAAGCATGCAAAGATAGTACTATAGTAGGATATAGTATTGGTACAATATATGCACCAATTATTTGTTTCATTGTTGCACATTGGCATTGGCAACATTCGACTGTCCCTCATCAAGTAAACTTAATTGGTTGCATTCAAAAGTCAGTGCATTACACCAGTAAGCCCAAAACCAGGTATCTTGTAAACTAATACAGACGACGCCTCGCCATACTGCTCATTAGATTCGAAATTATCACCAATATCAGCTCATATGAGTGCAACATCGGAATAATCTAAACAAGGGATTCTAAAAGAACATGTCACTTTATTTATAACATTGGACCCTTTATAAAAGGATAGAAACTGGATATCAAAGAAAAGCCTAAGTTCAATGAACCTCTAGAATACGGTAACTTCTGCATACATATCTATAAAACTCTAGATATATACCCGAAAAACTGAATCACTACTGTTATCCAGACAATAAAAAACTATAAGGCAGCAAAACCTCGATCACCTAAATTTGATTTCACTAACTCTAAAAGCTTTATATTACAGAGAACCGAAGTTCAATGAATGTGTATGAACTCTCATTTCAGCACACAAATCCAAAAACTGAAATGATCAACGACATGACGTGAAATACCAAATTCCAAAGGGGTAATACCTCAATCACCTAAATACCATTCCATAAAAACTAGAATTACTCTAAGGTTTCATATGCACAATTAGTTCCAAAAAAGAAGATGCAATAGCTGCATATCACGTTAAATCAAAGTTCGAGCTACGAAATGCCGACCTAACCTATAAATCTACAAAACTCAAAATCGTCACTCATAATTCCGATTCAAAGTGATAATTATCAATCATACAGCATATAATAATGGATAACACAACAGCAAAACCTCAATAGCCTAATTTGATTTCAGAAAACATAAATCACTCTTAGGTTCCAAATGCACAAATAAATAACTGAAAGTAGATAATCAAAAATAACGTCTAGAAAATGCACATCTCAGCATACAAGTCTAAGAAATTCAAAATCATCATTCATAAGTTCGATTTCACATACCCTAAAATCACTCCAATGCTTCATTTTCTCACAAAAAAAAGACAAAAAAACACAACTAGACTGTAAAAAACCGTAAAAGCCTAATATCACATGAGTTCCATAAATGTTTAGAAAACGCTGATCTTATCATACAAATCCACAAAATTCACATTATTTTTAAAACATTTCTATTCAAAATAAACGGAAAAACCTCTAATAACCTAATTTTTTCCCACAAACCCTAAAATACAATAAAACACAATTAGACACTTAAAAAAACCCGAAACAACACGCACAATCGAAGATTGATAAATGTCTACAAAAACCTAATTTCATCATCTAAATCCAGGATATTCAAAATCATCACTAATAAATTCAATTCAAAATCATTATCATCAATCACACAGCGCACAATAACACATTAAATACAAGTAAAACCTATTCTTAAGTTCATAAAACCTAACAATCAGTTCAAAACACGAAAACAGTGCGAAAACTGATACATCTAAACATTAAGATATACATATATAGATAAATAGATACAGATAATATAGATACAGATATATAGATATAGATATATAGATACAGATATAGAGATACAGATACAGATACAGATACAGATATAGATATAGATATAGATATAGAGATAAGTGTACCGTCCTCATCAGGAACTTGAACATGAAGAAAAAGAAGTTTAAATCCAGAAGTATTTGAGCGAATGATCTTATTAAGAGTCCATTCAAAGGCTGATTTGCTACTAATTGAAGCATTTGGATATCCTTTTATACTTGACTCGTTCACTCCAAGCATTATCCGAGTCATCTCTGAGTCAACTCGCTCCACACTCGTCACGGCCATTGGAATGGAATCGGGCTCTCGTTTTGCCTCTTCTTTCTTTCTTTCTTTCTAGAATAATAATTGATCGATCACAGTCACACTTTCTGTTTTCTTCTTGTACAAGTAGTAGGGGTGTATATATAGGTACGGCTTGTGAACGTATGTCACGGCTTTTTTAGATGGTGGACATGTGGATTAAATAATTGGTGGTTATATCATTTAGATGGTGGACATGTACTCATTTAGATGGTGGACATGTGGATTATCAAGTTTCAATTTATTTTTTTTTATCATTATATAACTTTAAAGTGACTTTTTGTTTTATTACACACCCATCCTTCTAACCTCCGTTTGTTGTCAGGGCCGGCTTAACCTTTTGGGGGCTACCCATCCTTCTAACCTCCGTTTGTTGTCAGGGCCGGCTTAACCTTTTGGGGGCTCAAGGCGGGACTAAATTTGGGGGCTTTTTTTTTATAAAGTCTCTAACAAAAATATTCATACTTCATCCGGGCTTGAGACCGAGAAAAATAAACTAAAAATGTTATGTATGACGGAGTTAAAAATAGATGTTTCAAACTAACTCTATTAAATACCAGATATGGTCGGCTTGATTAATAATTGATCAAAACAAACTCTAAAAGTGACACAATAATATCTTAAAATTAGATTTTTAAACACCAATAACCAGAAAAAATACATGGCTACTAAGGATTGCTATCATCAGATGCAAATATATAGTTTATATATAGATACACAGAGAACCAAACCTTAATGTACTTGTGAGTTGTGACAAGAATAATGGCTGTAAGTCAAGAATATGGGTTTAAATTAAGGCCCAACTAAAATTATTTAAATCCAATTTTTATAAATTTTGGGGCCTTATTATTAGGGGGCTCTAGGCCCAAGCCTAGTCCAGTTCCTCTTTTGAGCCGGCTCTGTTTGTTGCCCTCCATTAACCTAATCACGCGCACACCACGTGAGGGCATATCTGTCCATTCCCTTCTAATCTATCCTTATAACACCCCTATTACCCAACACTTCTCTCCAAACGTATCAAAACTCTTCCCCCAAAATTCCTTTTCTTTCCGCCATTTGAATTAAGGGTTTTCTAATTTCCTCCCCCTTCCATCATGATTTTCTTTTGTTCGTGTGAAAATCCAACAATTGTTCTAACATCATGGATCCCTCATAACCCTGGTCAAAGGTTTTATCGTTGTTCAAGCAAGGTAAGTATGTTTTTTACCTTTTCCTTTTTAATGTTGTTTTAACAGAAATAAAGAATTTTATAAAACCTAATCAGTTAATTGTTGGCTTAGGTGAATAATTGTGGGTATTTTTGTTGGATTGATCCACCTATGTGTCCTAGAGTTGTTGATATAATACCTGGCTTATTAAGAGCAAAAAACAAGCTTGAAGCTTCATTGCGTACAAGAGAGCAACAAATTTAGAGGCTGGAGATGTATATAATATGTAGTTGGTGGTTGTTTGTATTTGTCTTAATATTTTGGATTTGAATGGAAATCTCATCAGTGTAATGTAAGCTTGAACACGAAGTTGTAACTCAATTAGCTTGTAACATCATTTTCTAGTATCTTGCTAGTTGTTAATGAATTTTTGCTGTTAAAAAAATCTATATATATTCTTATTAGTCAGTATGTTTTATGACCAGTATGTTTTATGACCGATTTCAATGGTTGAATGTTATCAATATTTGTTATGGCTTATTTATCAATATTTGTCATGGCTTATCTCTAATGGTTGAATTACACCATATATCCTTTTATATATTAAACCATACTAGATAGGCTATATATATATATATATATATATAAATGGTTTGTATTGGTTTGTTTATTAATTGTTGTTTGCAGTAATATACATGAAAATAAACTTGCCCCGGGTTAAAAAGTACAGGTAAAATTCTAAGAAAGGGATAAAAGAGACGGTGTGACACAGGGTGGAATTGTACAATTTAATGAAAGCATTTAGCATTGTGGCATTGTGTGTGCGACAGTGAAACATTCTATCCCCTTTACCAAATTCATCATTCACTATCTTTTGCACTCAAATAGCTACAAGACATACACCTTGCCTAATTTCAAACTCTACTCCAAAAATTGACAGTATACAACTTCTACAAATGCATAATGTACAATTTTTGTAACATAATGCAGCTCAATGGAATAACATAATACTATTGTCTAAGGAGGTGATCGGTACATCACATTTATTTAGCCATATACCACCAAATCCTATAGTAGGTTTGGTGGTATATGGCTAAAAAGATGGTGTACTCGGTCATTGTCTAATATTGTATTTGTGCATTTTACTTGCAATGTACAAGTTAAAAAATAACAAAAGGTTTTAAAAAGGTTGTGTAAATAACAACAATTAAATCAAATTAATTATATAAGACCAAAATCTATATATAACAATTTAATCAAATATAGTATAACGTTTTTGGTTCGGTTTTAGCTCACCCCTAATGGCTATCACGGCTGTGCGGGAGACCCGAGGGAACCTCAACAGCTTGTTAACAAACCAAAACTTCACATCACCGGCATTGAAAATCAGGGTAGACTGGGGATCAATAGTTATTGTGTTTAGGAAGGGTGAACGTGCAAGTATAGACTTGATGAAGCACACTTCTTTCTCATTGCCCTTAATATTTGTTAACAACACACCCAGAAGCTGCATCTCCTCAATCATGGAGCAGTCTACTTCAGTGTCAGGCTCTCTGCCAGCCTCCTTGCATATAGCCTACAAGATCAAATAATATTCAAATGCAACAACTATGAGAATTATTAAGAAGACTAGAAGAGCAATATATATACTACATAGGCATCGTATATTTGAGATGTAAGAGATTTTCAAGAGGAGCAGTATCATACATAACTATTCACTTACCTTGATTTTAAGGGTCTGCAAATTTACACGGTCAAAAAGAATCCCAAAAGCATTTGAAAACAGGGCAACACCATGAAGATACATTTCCCATAATGCAAGAGTCTTGAGGAAGGGATAGGTGGTGAAGACCGGATTTCGAGCAACATCGTCTAGCACGAACTACAAAACGTACATAGAAAAGCCACTTTAACTAGTGAAAGTAGTCAATAATCCTAGTCGCAATATTGTTTAAAGTGAAGTCCAAAAACCCAATTTAGCCTTACCTTGCTGCTTCGAAAACTTAAATAAAGCTCCTGAAGTTTTGGAAGAAGAGACATATGCTGGAAGACACTCACCATGGTTATATTGTCAAGCAAACATAACGACAAACCTAACATCTTGACATTTTGGAGTTTTGCAATCTCAACCAATTTCACTTCCCCTATAAGTTTGCTATTCAAAATTTCCAGAGTCTCAAGTAAGGGGCATTGAGCGATTAATTCCCCACATTTGTGGTCTTGAAGTCTTACATTAATCAATGTTAAGCTCAATAGCTTTGGAAAACCACGAAAATAAGGCGAAGGAGGCAAAACACAGTTATGAAGGCACAAATATTTCAACTCTAGACAAGAGAAAAGATGGGTAGGCAGCTTAACCGGTGTTGCACGGCAATTCATTAAAGTGAGTTCCTTAAATCCTCGTAATCTAGACAACAACATAACCCAATGATGAATATCCTCATCATCTAAATTGATGTCATTGTTTATAAAGAGGGAAAACTTTGTAACTGCACCTCTAAGATGAAAGAGAAGTCTACTTATAATTATATTAATTTTATCAAAGTGTCCATGCAAACTAAAAAAGAAGTTTTCATCAAAGATGAGTTGGGTGAGAAGAGTCCACTTAAATCTCCAACTTGTAGACATAATACTAGTCCCCACCGCGTCTTGTAACGGCAAACGATCCATAATATTAGCGATCACATCCTCTGGCATGCTGCTAATAACATCTTCTCCAACTTGTGGTGAAACTTTGGATGGTGTCTCATAATGAACCACTTCCATTTAATATACTGGTAAAACAAGACATATGTATAAGGTTTTTGCTAGCTTCAATTTTGACCAAATTCCCCCCAATTTCTCACATTAAACCCTAAATCAATCAAAAACTATATATATATATATATATAGGAAAAGGTTCATGTGAGAACCATTTGAATTGGAAGAACCATAAGAACCTTTAAATTATAACTTGATAACTTGATACGTACATATGTGAATGGTATATGTGAACAAATTCGTTCACATATGAAAAGATCAAGTTATACTTAATATTAAGTATGTTCATATGTCACATGAACCTTCCCATATATATACACATGGGTGGATGTAGCATGTAATAACCAGGGGCAACCGCCCCCGACGACTCAAAAACTTTTAGTGGAAATATATCATATTTATGTATATTATTATGTTTTTAGTTCATTATGCCTTCATATTTTCAAGTCAATTTTTTTTTACCCCGATGTCATAATCTCCTGGATCCGCCTCTATATATACATATATAAATAAATACATTAGGAGGAGTTTATATGTATAAGGTTTTTGCTAAGGAAAAAGTCAATGGGTGACTGTTATGTAACCAAGCTAGGTATTGAATCCTTCAAATACCAAATTTTTTAATATTTGTTGTATAATAAATAAATGACCTGACCCCATGAATTTTGGATTAAAAAACTAAGATGTGTGAGGGTTCTATACCTAAGCTAGGTACGTGACAATCTTATATTCGCATCCCTCTTTTGCTAATTTTAGTTTTGATCAAAATATAAAAGTATAAATCTCAAACAAAAAAAAGAAAAAAAGTACATAACAAACGTCCCAAACCTGTTGAAAAACCAAAGCAATTGAACAAAATCGTATATGACTAATGAGGATTAAATAAGAAAGATTAAATAATAATAATATGCCAAGTGGATAGTGTAATTGAATATCAATCATCAAAATAATTTAAGATAAAAGAAATAATAATAATAATAATATACCAGTGGGTTGACTGCACTGCGAATCGAGGAAGGGAGACAGGGATATAGATTGGATTAGGAATGAGGAATCTATGGTTAACTTTTGTCTTTTAGGCCGTATGTCTATAAATATAGTTATATTAGACTAACAGCGACTTGGCCCAAGCCCATGTATATCTGTATATCAGATTATCAGTGATTGGTCCCGTGTTCATTTTTGCAGTGGGGTTTCTTTTCAAATTTACTAGCAATGGGATTCCTTTTCAAATTTACTAGCAATGGGGATCCTTAAATCAAATTTTTTTTGCATCTTTGGTCCAAAATTAACGGATCCGTTAGTGAGGGTCATCAAGTACCCACGTGCCCCTCATGTGCAGGGACCAAATTCTTTTATATTCTTTAAACTAAACGAACCCTAGTAGTTGCGAGTTGGAATGTGTTTGCATTTTTTTGGTTTTGGTTGATTATCAGAAAGGAACTTAATTAAGCATTATCTTAATTTCTATATCATATCGTAAAACATTTAATTATGTAAAACATATATTACATGTGTATGATTAAAATTGCTAATTGACTTGCTTGTCGTCTTCATGAATCTATATTCGTAGTCGAGTTGCTAAGGTGAGTTCATAGATCCCTTTTTAATCCGTTTTTGGGATGAGAATACATTGCTCTTTTTGATATCACAAGTGGTTTTTATATATGGTTATGTTGTATAGTTTGACTATTTTAAATCCCATGAGAAAGCACGAATATTATAAATAGTACTATTTGGAGTTGACAACTTGTCCGGTATAGTCGCGCTATTTCTCAACGAACATATAATATTTGAATAAGATATTGATGCTATAGCCAAAGGCATCAAAAGAGGGGTAAATTATATATGGTTAAGGTATCGATTAAAGGCATAAGCATATCATGGTATGGTTAAATCGTTTTCATGATAATTGTATGTGTTACATTATCATCCGGGGAAATCTTGTGATAAAAGGTCATATTTGGTTATGAAAACCTGTGAACTCATCAACTTTATGTTGACGTAGTTTTGCATGTATTCTCATGGACTTGATAGATATGAAACATAAGCTAGAGTGCATACTTTTAGAGTCATAGTTGCATCAAATGAAGATTTCATTATAGTTAGATAATATTATCATTGTGAACTCGGTACTACTTTTGTAAGCAATACAATGATTTTATATTAATGATATTTAAAAATGTCTCATTTATAGGTCGTTTTCTTAAATTTGTCAATGTGATTTCAATACGTTCCACTACCATTGTTTCCACCTTGGGTGGGGTGTGACAGCCTTGGAGGAGAAGACATAGAAGTGGGGTAAATCTAGACCTCCTTTTGAGAATTTTGGATATGCTTGGAAGGAATTGGAGATATCCATTGTAACCGTATTTGAGGTTTTTCGGAAAGAATATCTCCTAATGTTTATCAAGATTGTGTTTGATTAAGGAAAAGATTGTGAAGATCCTTTCCGGATATCGTATGCGAAGGTTAGACTTCGGCTTATATAGCTGTTGTGGAGGTTGAACCTTTTTTTATTTACGGAGGCTAATATCATAGCTTCGTTTATTCTTATTATTATATTACTAGGGGGAAATCCCGTGCGATGCACGATATGGGTAATCAAAGCACGTTTCATGTATTACGAATAGTTTTTCAA
>JAOEHQ010048306.1:0-10283 GCA_025447715.1 Asclepias incarnata | reverse complement strand
AAAAAATCACTATACCGGCGGTATGAACGTACCGGTATTACCGGTATTTTGCAAATACCGGCCGGTATTTTGCAAAGACGGTACACTCAAAATACCGGGGATAGTTGTACCGGCCTCGACACCGGTACCCGATACTACCGGTAATACCGGCCGGCACGTACATGTATTTAAAACATTGCCTTTAACTCTTCGGCCCAACATGAAGTGTGGTCTTATCTCGCATTCTCGCCAACAAGGCAACAACAAATGAAAAGATTAATACATTTTAGTTTACCTTTCGGGAAAAAAAATATATTTTTTAGCTTAAATCTTCTTTAATAATAATATAATAGTATCACAATCATAATATAAGTGTATAACCATAAGTCTATAACTATATGACCATAATTATCTTTAATAAATAATAATATAATAGTATCATAATCATAGTATAAGTGTATAACTATAAGTCTATAACTATATGACCCTAATAAGCAATGTACCACACAACCCCGCCCACACGACCCGTACACGCACACATATGTTTAAATTTATTTATATTGATGCTAAAAATTAATAAAGCATAATCATAATGTGTTAACGAGATAATGTGTTCTATTCCATCATATAATCTTATTTGTTTATTAGTTTTACAATTGAATTTCTCTTAAAATAACTACACCAAAACAATAAATACTTTATTTTTTATTTTTGAAAATGGTAGAGTATGTTTGGCAAAAAGAGTTAAGGTTATGGTTAGGAGCTAGAACTGGAACTTAGGGTTGAGGTTAGGAGTTGTAGCTTTTTTTTTAACTCTCCTTATTTTAAAAACCTTTTGGGGCTTTTAGAGACTTCTTTTCACAATCTCACATCCAAATAGGACTATTTTTTTTTTTTTTGAAGGAACTTGTTTTAAAAGCTCGAGACTCCCAAAAGCCCTTAAAAGCCCCTTGCCAACTTATTTGTTTCACTTTGATAAATTCTTTCAATTTTAACATCTTTTTTAAAATCAATTTTAACTTTACTTACAATCAATATTAAATCCAATTAGTAAATAAACACAAAGCATAATACTCATGAGTCATAAGCATTGTTTCTTCTATACTCTCCATAAACACATTTTTTTTTCTCCGTAACCCTCTCTCTAACACATATTACAAAACACACTAACATTTTTTAGTCACAAATGAATTTATGGAACGAAATTACATTACATCTTGAAATATAATCCAATTTGCTCAAAGGAAATCTAGTAAATAGAAGCAACCAAGAAAGAATCTTAAACTATATATATATATATATATATATAAAAACACTACCAAATACATAAAAATGGTAACTATATAGTAAACAATTTTCCCTTTCATGGGTTCACAAACTTCACATAATAAAATTTGTAAAAAGTTTCCATGTAACAAAAAAATATATATCATATCCCTAAACCCTAATAGATACCCCCAATCTCTACCAGCTGGACACGTGGCATCAGCCACTCTCCATACCATATTCCTATTTATTTAACTAATATAATATATATTTATTTATATTTTGATTAGTTTCTATATCCCCCTCTTCTCCAAGCAACACACAAAGACAATACACTTTCTCTCTCTATATCATCTTTGTTCCTTTCTCTCTCTAAAATCTCTTCATTCTTCATAAATATTCTTTCTATAAACAAAATCTTGATTAAGGCTTTCATTGATTTCTCATCTGGGTTTTCATTCTTTTTTCGAAACACCAAATCTTCATTCATTTAATGGAACTGAGTATGAAACAGAGCATGAAACAGAGTATTTCCGGCACCGCTGGTTCTGTCACCGGTGGCTGCCGTATTCCGTCACAAGAAGAAGTTGATGTTATTGGAATTTTACTGAATTTACCCAAGTTAATATCAGTATCTGAATTACTAAGTCAATATAGTTTTACTTGGGGTAGAAAAAAGAAAAGATCTGTTTTGGTTTCTAAACAAGATTTATCTCTGTCACTTTTAAATCAACAGCCAGTTGATGAGGTAATTCAAATTTTACCCGAGAAAGTTACTGCGGCTGAAGCCGATAAAAGTCCTTCAACGCCGCTCTGTTTTTTACCGTCTGTCAGTAAAAACTTGACGAGAAAGGTAATTCAAGTTTTATAAGAAAATCTTGATGATTTCTTTTTTATATATAAGTTTTGGATTTTGACTTATGGGTTTTGTTTTATACATTATATTCTCATCTGGGTTTATCTTAAATTGTTTAAACAATTAACATTTTAATGTTTCTTAAATATTAGATATAATATTAACTTAATATAATTAGGTTTCTTGAATGATATTATAATTTGGTATTTATGTATTGAAATTATGGGTTGTTTTTTTATTTGAAACTTTATATCTGGATTATTATCAATTATTAATAATTTCTAAATTTTGATAAATTTATATTATTTTTTGATATTCAACATATAGTTTATTATTGATCTTTAGCTTTAATGGTTTTGCTTTAAAATTCTTACAGGAAATAGCTGATTTAATAGAGAGATACAATATAATGCAACAAGAACGAGAGATTCTGGTAAAGGTAATGCAATAATCTCAAAGACTTTACTTTGACTGTTTTTTTTACTTTTTTTTGGAATGGCCACTGTTTTTTTTACTTGAAGTCTTCTTTTAGTTTTTACTGCAATATTGATAAATGTTATTTTTACATTTTAACAGAACATACAAGCCATGAAAACTCATCACCAAGAACTTACTGCCAAAAACCTGGAGTTAAAAGCAAAAAGGGAAGAGGTAATTTTAATATTGAATTTATATTATGGATATACAGTAAATATCAAATATTAAATATAATAATTTTTTTTTGAACGGCAAATATAAAATATAATTGATTTATTTTAATTTCAGATTAATTATCCAAGAAACAAAGAAGATTTACAGTTATGGAATAATAATCCTATACAACATGTTTATCAACAAAAAATGGCAATGTTTGCCCCTCCACAACAACAACAACAATGTCAACAATTTATGTTAGATCCCAATCATGGCAAACTGTTGGAAGTAGCTTGCTCAAGTAACAGTAACAATGGTACTAGATTTGGGATGTTCAATCATATTGATCCACGTGTCCACAATATTCATGGAGAGACTTATGATTTCATGTCTCTATCTCAACCATTGGATCAAAGTAAATATATAATATTGGATAATGAATTAAGGGCTAGAAATGCAGCGGCTGCTAGGAAGAGAAGGATTTTGAGGATGAAACATAACAGAAACAACAACAACTCTTCTTTGTTGTCCATGAAGATGTCAAGAGGTTGTAGATGACATAATGTGTTTGACTTGTGTCGGTCAACCTTGGTAAGGCTGTTTTGGTAATTTCACCTTAAAGATGCCTTATAACTTTTTGCCTACTCTTTGCTTTATGTTTACTTATATCCCAGTTGGGTATTTGATATAGATTTTTGGAGTTCAAATATTGAGCAAATTAAATGATTGAGCAAATCATTTTTGTTGATAAGAAATTTAGAGTTAATTGCAAAACATCAATCTTGGTAATACATCTTTCAAATCAAAACACATGTTTTTTTTTATGTTCTATCATGATGATATTTTGAAAATGTTTGTTGTATCTATGTTTTAGTCGCGTGAAACAAGCTAGGGTTGCAATGCTACTATGCTAGTCATTAGCAAAGTGACAATAGCAACTATCATAGGTGAAATGTACAATCATTCGAATACTCTTTTAACATATCAAACTTTTGGTCATGCGAAATGCTCATTTTGAAGTTGCATATCAAAGTATCAAACTTTAGGCTTTTGATTTAGTAATGACTTTAAAAGAGAAGAGATAACCCCTTTTATATTTTGTGCCTACAAATCTTTCGAAGACAAAATGGAAAGATTAATTAGATAAGATAATAATGTTCAAAAAAAAAAAATTAGATAAGATAATAGAAATGATTATAAACACATGTCTAGACATGAAATATATATCGTTTTTTAATATTAAAAAAACAAAAAACAAAAATAACCCAGTTCAGTCCCTTGTGTGACATGAACCAAAAGCACTTTAAGTAGACCTTTTAATATACCAAAGTGTTTAACTTTGATGGAACGTTTGAAGTGGGGGAAACACAAGGTCCACTGGGCCTTAGGTTTGTATAAATTTGGAATAACACATCTTATATTTGTGTTCTATCATGAGTTAACGCTATCATCTAAACCGGACATATATAACTCTTTTTTAGATATTAGTGTGCTACAAAATCAAACACGCCTACATGTGCTCTGTGGTGTGGAAAATGGCTTCTTGGCTTAAAAGAATTCCTAACATATAAAAATAAAATGCACATCTTAATGAAAAGTTGCTACACTATTAGGTTAATGATTAAAAATTTAAAATGATGCCCGATAAAGAAAAACTAAACCTGTTCGGTTAGTAAACCTATCATTTTACGGACCGAAGCTTAAATTTTTGCCATAAATTTGAAGTACGTTTTAGAGCATGGCTATAAGACATGAGTTAGTTTGTCAAACCTTCATTTCATTTGTCATCATCTATGAAATACAACTACAAAAGGGATAATATAGAATGTTAAGGTTTCCATGATTTTGAGAAAAGAAATAACAATAGTAGTAGATTATTATTGCAATATTTTTGCAAAGGAGAGATTGTGAAATCAGTTGCTTTAATCTTTAGACCGTACTTTTTTAGAACCAACGCTTTCCTCAACAAGTAATAAATCAATTCAATGCATAAAGTGGGACACGGGCAAATTCAGTTGTAATTGGCAAAAATCTAATCTAATACGGAGTACATACATGATACATATATTATGTTATTTATATTTATACATATATATAAATAAAAGAAAATGATTTTTTTGATGTGGGATCAACAATGTTGATCAAGAATATGTATGGAGTGAGTTGATTTTATACTTGTTTGAGGAAAGTTATGACATCATAACTTTTCGATCACTATGACATCATAACATCGGAATGTGACTTTTAACTATGTTTGTATGTCTTATAGATCTTTCTCAACGATGATCGAGCTTGTCATTTTCTTCTTAGTTGTATCACTTGAACCCATCTTAACGTCACATCAATACTTCTAAACCAACGCATAACTGACATATCTCTATCAACAGCACTTTATCACTTCTTTTGTCATTTTATTTTACCCACACATACACATACATACATATAAACACATAAAGAAACCAACCGACAAAAATCACAACAAATCGTTTAACCAAAGAAAACAAGTGACGAGGGCCAAGTAAATAACATTTATTTGTTTTCTATATTCAAATTCAACTTATCAAGTACTATACTACAATGATAATAATAAATACAGATATAAGATTTTATGTATAAGACAAATGTTGAACCTGTGACCATAAAATAGTA
Organism: Asclepias incarnata; assembly: GCA_025447715.1. Lineage (NCBI taxonomy): Eukaryota > Viridiplantae > Streptophyta > Magnoliopsida > Gentianales > Apocynaceae > Asclepias > Asclepias incarnata. The sequence goes on along the minus strand of JAOEHQ010048306.1, from coordinate 4,900 downwards.
AAAAAAAAATAACAAACCCATACACTATCGTAATTATATTATATTCATTAATGTGATTTGAAGAAGTGATTATTTGATATTTGTAAACCAATTATGAACTGATTCTCTCGTTTTCCTGTCATTTATGATTACAAAATTCATATTAAAAAACTTGTTAATCCATACTAGATGCACAACTATCTAAATAGTCATTAGCATTAACTGGTCGATTTATTTAGACTGAACGGAGTGGCGCAACCTCCATGGCGTCCTCCACCCGAGTCGCAGGGGAAACGCCGGGAACACCGCGACTCCTAGGCATTTTGGGTGTTAGGCGTTCTGTATGCGACTCTCCATTTTGTTGATTTCAAAACTTAGTGGTCGTTGCCAACATTCACTTTGTCTAAAAAAAATTACCTTTTTTAAATAAAATAAAAAGAACTCTATATATACATATACATTTTATACCTTTTTTCACATTTCTTTCTACACTTCTCTTACATTTTATACACTATTCTCTACATTTTATAAAAAAAATGTATCCTAACAACTTGAACAACCAATTTAACCAAGGCTATCATTATCCATGTCCGAACAACCCGATATGAACGATCCAAACGTGTTAAACAACCTGAATCTTTTTCAAATGATTAACCAAATGCAAGTTTCTCCACCAATGTTGGGTTTTGGTCAATGGAATGCGCCACAAGATATGTACGGGTTCAACGCGCTTCAAAACATCCCGACAACGTTTGGTACGTTTACTTTTATTATTTTTATACACTTACAAACATACTTACTTTTGGTTACTAATTACATTTTTTATATTTTAAATCAGCAAAGGATTATTGATACCCCAACGGCAACACCACATTCACCGGGGTTGAATTCATCCAAGAAACACAAGATGAAGACACCTGTACCGGAGATTCTCAACAACGAAGAAAGCGTCAACAAAAAAAAAAAAGAAACCGAGTGATGACCGCGGTTGAAAACCAAATCAATTCAGTGGACACCGGAGGAAAAAATGAATTTAGCCAATGCTTGGCTCGAGGTTACCGAAGGATTTATGTTTTAGGATTTATGTTTTTTTGTAATTTTCGGATGCATTTTTTTATTTATAGGATTTATGTTTTTTTTTAATTTTCGGATGTATGTTTTTTTTTTAAAAATGTAATGGACTTTTTTATTTACTTTAATGTAATAGATTTATTTTTTTTATTTATTATTAAAGTTTAAAAAAAACTAGTAATTAGCTAATCATTACTCTTGTCACATGTCACAAGTCTCTCACATTGTGAAATTGCTTCACTTCCCATTTTGAGGTAACAACTTGAGGCGTAGCATAACGCCACATGACGCAAGTCTCCCTCCTCCTAGATGCACCACTCACCGTTACACTTATAAAGATTTTTTAAGTTCCAATAATAACTTTGAAGACACACATCCACCCTAATGATAGACCAACATGACCAAATAATTAATGTCAGTAGTTATTTCAACACTTTGACAATTAAAGCTTAAATTAAAAAGGCTTTACAAATTAACTAGTAGTCACAACAAAATGAAATTCTTTTTTGGTAGAATCCATTTTTAGATGACACTTAACAAAATCTTAACAATATCTCAACAAAAGTACCATTGACAGTTTAATACCGTCTTTGTGCATCAAGTGATTCGATCTTTAGAAATTTCCATTATGTGCAACAAATTATTTTTATTAATAAAAAACAAAAAATATATACTTATCGTAAAGAAGATTCCGAATCAACGTGTTGGTGGAATTTACCCTTTTAGAAGCAACAATTTCATCACTTTCTAGTGACATAATTGTTAGAATAAGAAACATTGTTGATTTAGAACATTTGTGCTACCTATGACATCATAACTTTTCGTTATTAAAATGGCCCAATGGGCATGACAAGAGTTGACATATATAGTCTCTAACCTTCTAACCTTAAAGGCAGATATATAAAACACATTAAATATTACTAGATGGGTACCTGCGCAATGAAGCGGTGTAACTAATTGATGTAAAAGTAATTGATGTAAAATGAGTAGTGTATGTATTTTAAGAGATTATTTGATTAATAGAGGGACATTATTGGGTTTTGAGTTGATGTTGGTTAGAAATGACCATGAGAAGAGTTGACATATATAGTCTCTAACCTTCTAACCTTTTGTAGGCAGATATATAAAACACATTAAATATCACTAGAAGGGTACTTGCGTAATAAAGCGGCGTAGCTAATTGATATAAAAGTAATTGACGTAAAAGGAGTAGTGTATGTATTTTAGGAGATTATTCTATTTATAGAGGGACATTATTGGGTTTTGAGTTGATGTAAGTTAGAAATGTTAATAATTTAAAAGAGTGTTTTGGGACATCAACTTCTTATTATTGAAAATGAGAAGGGGGGGTCGGCTCTTAGAGATTAAGTTACTTATTTTTATTTGGTTGAGATACACAATTTAGTTCTTTTAGTTTAAAATATACAAACAATTCACTCTACTTTTTAAAAAAATGTCTTTAAACCTCATGACTATGGTACCACGCCCACTAACAGGTTTTACCACGAACACCGTTATTTTTATATATATTAAAAAAAAATTGTCTTTAAACCTCATGACTATGGTACCACGCCCACCAACAGGTTTTACCACGAACACCGTTATTTATATATATATATTAAAATAGAGTTGTTCTAATAAATTATTAACCAATCATATTAATAAATTGGTATCCGTGCAATGCGGGAGTGATGATGGCAACGCGGATAGATTAAGTTACTTATTTATATTTGGTTGAAATACACAATTTAGTTCTTTTACTTTAAAATATACAAACAATTCACTCTACAATAAAAAAAATAATGTCTTTTAACCTCATGACTATGGTACCACGCCCACTCAACAGGTTATTACCACCAGCACAGTTATTTTAATTGTTAAAAAAGAGTTGTTCTAATAACTTATTAACCAATCATATCTCTTAATTTTTTTAAATTGGACTTTGCTGATGTCACTAATCTCTTTACAATTATAATTATAAAACATCACTTTCTTTTTCATACACAAACACTCATATGTTTATCGGCATTTAAAACTTTTAATTTGATATATACTAACAACTAATTTAATTAGTTTATTGCTATATCTTTAATCCAAGATTATCTTAGATTCAATAAGTTAATAAATAGTCTCAACTTTTAAATAGAACGTACATCTATGAATATTGTTTTATGTATTAATTATTTTAACCATAATAATATGTATATTCAAAATGTCTCACTCTTAATACTGATAAATAAAAAATTGAAAAAGACACTCTTTATTTATTAATAAAAGCCCCTATCGATTTATATATTGCGAAATACTTTATGCGTAAATAAAAACTTCAATGCTTATTGGTCATTCAAATAGTTATAAAGGGTAAATGAGTGGAACCCTCTGGTCTCATGTACCGTCTTGGTACCCAGAGCGTACATCGCATAGAACTCATGCTTGAAGAAGCATCATCATCACACATGGATCACAATATATAGTTTTTTCACTTGTCTTTGACAAATTTCGAACATGTGACCTATAGCCTTCATCAGTGGACTAATGTGACCACATGGTGATATTTCGTATATATGATGTACTTTTATTTATTTATATTTTTCTTTACATTATTTACTTTCCCATTCAAATGCATGTTTAAAAGATTCATTACTATGCAACAAATCTTGAATTCGTGATCATAAAGTAGTGAAAAACTTTGTACCTTGCTAATTAGGGATGACAATAAAACCCGAACCCGACGGAAAAATCCGATATCCGAAAAAATCGGGATGGGTCGGGCAAGCTTATCGAGTCACGGGTCAGGTTTCGGGGCAATTATAGGGGTTTTTTTTTCAGGTTTCGGGGCAGGGACCGGGTCATGCTTACCCCGACCCGAGCCGAACCCGATAATATATATATATATAAATTAAAAATATAAATATAAAGTTGCCTCATTTCGGGTCGGGTTTTGGGTTTTATAATGGGGATCGGGTATCGGGTCGGTTTTGGGCATTATTTTATTCCCGATGGGGATCCCCGATAAGATACCCGATAAGATACCCGATGGGGATCGGGTAGTGGTTTTCTTATCGGGTTCGGGTTCGGGTTTACTACTACCCGCCCCGAACCCACCTCATTGCAATTCCTATAGTTATTCATCCAAGCTGACTTTAAGAACCAAGTTGACTTCCACACATCAGCTTAATCTTCTATCCTTGATCTTCATTTTTTGACTTCCAATCAAATGCTATTCTTCATTGTTGATGCAACTTGGAGAACCACCTTCTTTACTTGTCATTTGTTTAATCACTCAAATATTTAGTCCAATTATTTTCAAATGTATTTATCATTTATATTATCATTCGGTCTAGATTTACAATGTAGTTAAACATTCACTTGTTCAATATGTTAACTTTCGTCTATTTTGTGGCCAAAGATATAACTGCATCAAATGTCATGAAAAACATCGTTTATGATGTTCATTGTCTTTCAGTAGTGCTTGTACACACAATGATCCTTTCAATTGATATACATTAAGTGGTTATATCTTCCACATATTTATATGTACATTTGTTGTATTGTTGTTCATCTATTTGTGTGAAATATACTATGTGAGACAGGGCCGATCCAATAGGCTAGTTAGGCTAGGCCATTGCCTAAGGCCCGAAATAGCTAACGATATTGGGGTTTTTATTTACATTGGGCTTAAAATAATAAACATAGGGCATAATGGAAGAGCCACTCCAAATAAGTTAACAATTCATTAGGGATGAGCGAAAATCCCAAAATACCGGTACCGTACCGGTACCGTACCGAAATACCGGTACCGCTTTGTATTCGGTACGGTATTCGGTTCCTACTTTTGATGATAACCGGT
>JAOEHQ010048305.1:0-10284 GCA_025447715.1 Asclepias incarnata | reverse complement strand
CATCAAATTGTTGGCACAAGCCATGAAGATTCTAGAACAAAAGCAAAAGTGAAACTAGATTTTAGAAAGGATACGCAGGTTGATGATGTGCCATCACCATCATCAAGGAAACAAGCTCTTTTCCAGACAACTGTTAAGAACGACCGACTTTTGTTTACATTTGCAGTTGAAGATAACAAGGAAATACTTGCAGCTACGGTAACAAGTTTAAGTCCTTTAGGGAAAGATGATAACAAGAACTTGCTTTATACGTTCTTCACTGTTCACGAAGTGAAGAAAAAGAACGTTAGTTGGTTATCTCAGGGGAGTAAAAGCAAAGACAATGGTTATGTCCCTAATGTAATAGCTCAAATGAAGGTTACAAATTCTCATTGTGACACTCGAGAGTTTGTTTTATATGCTATGAATTCAAATGTCCAGCCACAGGATGAACTGGAAGCCATTGTTGTGAAGTTTCCAAGAAAGGTGAATGGTGACAATAATCAAGAAAGTTTTGGCACAACGGTTATTCTACCTGGTGGTACTCATGGTATACCAAGTAAAGGAAAACCTTCACCACTGATTGATCGATGGCGATCTGGTGGGGGGTGTGATTGTGGAGGATGGGATATTGGTTGCACGTTAAATACTCTATCAAAGCCGTTGCAGTCTACAAGATCAGATAAAGTTCACATGATTTTCTGCCCGTTTGAGCTTTTCTTTCAGGTATGACCTTCGTCTTCAAAACCATTTAATTTGTTTTACTCATAACAATGTATTTAACTGTGTATATGTTATTATCGATTTATATACTTATATCCTACATAATATATTGGCAGGGAGAAGTTATGAACAAGAAACCAAGCTTCAGACTCTCGATATTGAAGGAAGGTATATTTTCTATCGACTTCAATTCATCACTGTCTCCTCTACAGGCATTCTCAATATGTATATCAGTTGTGGAATCCCAGAAGATGTCTCAGAATAGACAACGCAGAATACACATTCACGAGGGGGCTCCTAAAATATACACCCCAATTCCGCGTATTAAGAAAAATACAGTTGGTAAGATCACTTCATAATAATTATGTAATTATGTACGGTTATCATAATTGGGATATCCACATTCTTGATTATGTAATTATGTAAGATATCTAGTGTGAGGTTGAAACTAAAGCTTTGATTGGTGTCTTTAGTTCCATCTTGCCTGATTTCGTTTGATAACCTTGTTTACATAGATCATGTAACTACTGACTATCGTAACTAAGCTTATTACCAATATGGCTTTTGGCCTAGCGGTATTAGATTTGGCTCGCCAATCTAGATGTCGTGAGCTCAAATTTCGTTAGTGATGGGTGTACGAGTATTTGTCGTTCAAAAAAATAAAATTATATGAATTAAACTTGTTGCTGGTACTATTTTTTTTGTAGTAAACTGTAAACATGTATGTAACCTTAATGATAGAAGCAACAATATAACACAATATTTATGTTTTCACTTGTAGCAGCATGTATATCTTTTGAACTATTTGAAATATCGTCTATTAAAAAGAGAGCCTTTTTTAATAGTTTAAAATGCATGTAAATTATTATACTATTAATATTAATGGCGTAGTACCCGCGAAATGTTGTGGTGGTGGTGGCGGTGACCGGTGGTGGTGGTGGTGGCGGCGGCGGTGGGTTGTGTAGGTAATTTATGTAAAGAGGATAGTGTTTGTATTTGAAGAGTTAAGGGATAAATGATGTAAATAGGTGAGAAGGGTATATTGGTCATTTTGCATATTATAAAAGTGTAACTTTTCAACATGTGGTCAACAAATTTTATATAGTAATATAGATATTAATTATTTAGTAACAGTTTTCCTTTACCCATTTTTAAGGCCAATAAAAAAGAGTCACGTCACGCACCATTCCAATTGTATCATCATATATTACTAAACTTCCTACTCTTACACACTCCCACCCCCTTACACACAACCAGCATGGCCTAGAGGCGGAGCTAGTAGGGTCGCCTCTAGCTAAAACGTTGGAATTAGTAGGGGGCTAGAGGGTGCTCGGCAACTCTAATTAAACGATTTTTTATGTAAATTTTCATTTCTAATTAAAACGATTTCTTATTAACTTTTAAATAGGTAACATATGAATGACATGGTATAAGCATATTACAAATATAACGGTCGACGTATTTTTTATTTATTATTTATTATTCTTTTTAATACATGAACTAAATAAATCTACACAAATTCTGTACATATTTACAAAGTGTCAATTTGAACCCACTAGGTTAATTAATGAATCATCATACTTCATACATGCTGCAAATAGGTGATGTACTTTCAAGTGTAAATCATTTTATTCATGCAAGAGCTAAATTTATCATTTTTTAAATTGAAATAACTGAGAAACTTGGTTTAGTTTATGAGATATTTAAAAAGGTTAACTCAAAAGAAATCCTCATGTTGATATTTTTCTGCTAGAAAAATCATGTTGATATTCTGAACACTCTGGTGAAAAACTCAATATCCATAAAGGTAGAGACAGAGTTGGGTCCCCGTACGTTGACTGAGATGAATGAGGAATAACGTATAAAAAATTTGCAATCATTGATATTCACATGGGTTTTACTGAAAATTGTTTCTTTCTTTCTATTAAACGTATCAAAATAATTTTCTATCCCACAGGCTTCAAATTTTATGGAATTTTTTTTATAAAAGTAGTCTTTTTACCCTTGAATAAATGTATGACTGTCAACATTTTACCTGCTCATACCCTGTATTTGACAGGATTGGATGTTATTGTTGTTGCATTGATAGCTATTATATATTTAAAATATTTTCGAAGTTAATAAAAATTTTACATTTGACATCCACGATACCCGTGACATCGTGACACCAATGACTCATCTACCATAATCGCAAATAGGTTAAATGATCAACACAAAGCCAAGTAATCACACGCCACACCCATGAGCCCCCGTATGCAACACCCATGATCCACCTACGACACCCGTGAATAGACTAGATGATTGATATGTGCAAGGTAATTTCCCAAAGAAAACCTTAGCCAAATCCCTCAACGACTTTCATCTTATAACTCTTATAGGATGTATCAAAAAAGTCATATCCAAGGTCTTTGCAAACTGCCTCAAGAAAGTAATCTGCAAGGTAATATCCCCTACCCAAACTGACTTTCTCACTGACAAGAATATACTTGATGGACTTACGACACCCGCGATCCATCTACGACACCCGTGAAGTTAACGTCTAGAGTAATTTTAAAAAAATCTACTTGATCCTCATAGCAAGGAGTTGAAAACACTAATCAAAGAAATGAAAAATGAGGCGAAAAAAATAGATCATACATCTTCTCATTTTCTAATAATAATAATAATAAAGAATTAACATAATTTTTATAGTACGCTTAAGGCATAACTAAGGCTGAACGGAGTGAGACAACCCCCAAAAGAAGGGGGGGGGGGGGGGGGATTCCGCCATATGGCGCCAACTTATCATAAATGAAGCCCTTCAAAATTATTGGAGTGAGCCAACTCTTAAGACTTCCGCCAAATGACATTATGTAATTGGTTGGGAAAATAGAAAAGTGAAAAACTGAAGAAAAAAGAGAGTAAAAGAGGGCGACCAAAATCAAACGTCCAAAACCATTTGAAGCTCCAGGTCGCCCATTTGGACAATGTAGATGGTGATATAGTGGGCGAAAGGGTTGAGGTTGCCCATTTAGACGCCTCATCCCCTTCAGTCTAAAAGAGCTTGAGCAGCTAGACAAAATACACATTTCCAACGTTAACTTTTGTTTGATTGATGTTTCAAAGTTTATTAAGTAATACACTTTTAATAAATAAATTTTAAAAAAGCTATTTCAAAAAAAATAATTTAATTTAACCTGAACTTATAATATGATAAATTGCATAACCTCTAAAGAAACCCATATTTCAGTTTATTTTGTGTGTGTGTTTTCAAATTAATTATATTACATTTTTAAAATTCAGCTATTATCAAACATTTGTATGCAAATAAAACACATTTAGGTCCATATATAAGTCCTAACACCATTTGTAAAGGTTGGCTAAGAGCATAGGTGAAGAAGAGGTAAAGCAAGGTAAATGGTTGAGAGTAGTAGGTGAAAGGGGTAGGTAATAAAGGGAAGGTGAAATGGATCACCTAGGGTGAAGGGTTGGATGTGGGTCCTTTGTGTTTTCTTTTTTTCTTTTTAAGGTTTTTTTATTGGTTATTAGAAGTATATTGTGGGGTATAGTGGGTATTAAATTTGAAAGTAAATGGTTAAGGGAAAAAAGAGAAGGTGATGGTGATGAGAAGGTGATACTGACGTGGCATGAAAAAATATAGGTAAATAAGGTGAACGGTTAAGAATGATCTTAAAGAAAACTTTGGACAAGTATCGACACCTACAGAATTTAGATGCATTGTACTGTAATCTTTGACATCATATCAAAATTTAAAAATCTTTGCTTTATGTCGTTTTCAACCTAAGATCTATGTCGTTTCCACATGTTAAAGTATCTTTATTTATGTTAATCATCTATGCTTACTTTTTTATTTTTCAAATCAATGAATCATTTATATGTAATGCAACTTTAACGAAGATAGAGTACCTTTACTCTAATAGTCTAATCTTATCTCAAAAATGAAGCGATGTTCAATATATTAAGCGATTAAAAATGAACAAAAGTTTAGAATTATATGTAAAATAGTAATAAGTAGGATTAATGACTTGCATTAATCAAATTGTCTCATATATTCACAAATAATAATAATCCCAAAAGGGAAGACCAAAGTTCTATAGCGGTAAATTTCAAAAGTAGATACTTAAAGTAATGACTCCAAGTTTATTGCTAGACAATTTGACGATTAGAATGCCATAGACAAAGCTTTTACTGAGGGTTTGGAGGACGGCTGTTAGCTGCAGAGACTCTTGAACCCCACTCGAGCAGCTCTTTGCTTGTATCGTCCTTGTGAGCAATCACTTCAATGAAGCACAAGCAATCTTTTTTATCTCCTGTTGCTGTCTCAATGGCTTCAATAAGATCTTCTTCGCAAAACACCTACAAATTTTGAGTTTCATAGTGCATAAGTCACTCTTGTATTGATACAAGTGGCAAACTGGACGGGTTGGGTAATGGATCAAATCAGCTCTTAATTGAAACGGGCCATTTTTAAAACGGTTGAAAACATTACATGTCAGTTTTGGCTGATGCAATGGACATGTTTCCCTCTTAGCTAACTTTTTTTATATTATAACTTTTACTCATATAACCCGTTTACAAACAAATTGACTTGTTCTAGAGTGTTAAACTGAAGTCGCTTACCTTTGTTGTCCAGCACTTGCCCTCACCGTTGTGGATTGCATCAACTAAACCAGTGTAGTTCCAATTCTTGATCACATTATAAGGCCCATCATGGATCTCAACTTCAATAGTATATCCGCCATTGTTTATCAGAAAGATGATGGAGTTCTGCCCACAACGCAGCATTGTCGATACATCTTGGGCTGTAACCTGTAATTAAAAAGAATTATCTTACAAAAGGTCGAATTTTATTAAAACTAGAAAAATGGATATTTATATTGGGATGGAAGGAGTATATATATGTATATGTACCTGGAAACTTCCATCACCAATGCAAGCAATCACCCTCTTACCAGTTGCAGCCTGTGCATACCCAAGTGTAGCACCAACTGACCACCCAATGGACCCGTATTGCATCTGGAATTCATATCTACAACAGCCATTTCCGATATTCAAAAACTATAGAACTAAAAAACATGTGTAAAATGCGTTGGCACCATATATGAAGCTTACCCGCATCCTTGTGGCAATTTTAGTTTCTGGCAATTGAACCAAGAATCACCAGTTTCGGCGATCACAGCTGTTTCACTAGACAACATCTTCTGAATATGCTCAAAGAGAACATTAACCCTCAATGGCTCCTTAGGAACACATTTTAGAGGGTGCCCTTCAGGCACGAAAATCCGATGGTAATTCTCATAAGCAGTGGTATTCTTTTTGACCCTTTTAGCAAGAGCTTGCAAGAAATCCTTCATTAGAATGCAACCGAAAGTAGGTCCATTTCCGATTACAACACGATCAGGTTGCACAATAAGAGCCTTCTCTTTCTTGAGAAGTAGAGAGTAACCAACAGAGCTGTAATCGTTGAATATAGGACCAGCGAATACATAAGCATCAGCTGATTCAACGATTTCTGCACAAAAGGCAGTGCTTACAGCTCCCCAATATGTCCCAATGAAGTGGGGATGGTGCTCGGGAACTAGTCCTTTTCCTGATGGCATTACACCAAGAGCATATCCAGAAGCGTCTGCTAATTCAACAAAAGCCTGAGATGCGTTTGCAACACGCAGTTTAGGCCCACCCACCATAACAGGCTTTACCGCCTTGTTCAAAAACTCGGCTGCAGCCTCAACCGCTGCTTCCAAACCCATCTGATTACTGAACCTACACCATCAAAAAATAATTGATAATTTCAAAGCAAATAATACAACTCTAGTCCAGTACTCCTGCAAATAAGTGGATTTTTATACATTTAAAGGTTATATGTGGAACATACTTTGGGGCTAGAGAAAATGGAACGGGGTCTCGGCTAAAAGTAGGATGCGGAATTGCAGCCAAGTTACATCCAATGCTGATATAAACAGGCTTGCTCTCTTTCAAGGCAGTTGAAATCGCGGTATCAATCTGTTCATGTGCATCTTCCAAGTTATTCACCACAGCCTGCATTAAAAACCAACTAGTTAAGCAATAATATACTTTTTTGCCACAAAAAGTAAGATAAACGCTTTATATAATGCTAAATTATAAAGTTAAATCGATCTTCAACTAATCAAATACAAATATGCATATATTGATTCACCAATTTTGTAGCAATTATATAGTACAACTTTGTATAATTGCATTGAGCATACATAATTCACAAATATGTAAAAAAAAAAGTATTGAATCAGTTGGTTTTTCATACTTTTTCTTAGCTTATTTAATCTTTGCCAACACTTATTTCGAATAACAAGTGAGAATAAGCTAGCTTATATATACCTGAAAGCAAGTAACAGTCTGAAAACATCGAAGCTCCTGGCTAAAATCAGGCAATCCAATAGTATGATGAAGAACTCTATTCGTTCCATAATCATTTGAATTCGGTCCACCAACAATACAAATAAGCGGAAGATTCTCACTATAAGCACCAGCAATAGCATTCAGCACACTCAACCCACCAACAGTAAACGTAACAACACATGCTCCAACTCCACGAACTCTAGCATAGCCATCAGCCGCATATCCAGCATTCAGCTCATTGCAACACCCAACGAGGTTAAGCCCCGGCTCAGCGATCAAATGATCTAGTAAAGTCAAGTTAAAGTCACCTGGAACGGACGTAAAAAACAAACATTTAATTAGCCTAGCTGCAGTATGCAAAACAATGCACAATCGATCCAAAATAACATACATGACTTATTTATATATAGAGTAGTACATTTTTTTATTTTTTTTTAAACATTTAGCCTAGCCATATCAAGATTACAGACCGACAAATAGGCAAAAAGAAAAAACATATATATGAACCAATTAAGGTGGCCCACAAACCGGCCAAAACAACATATGAACGTGTTATATACAAGTACGTACATGTATTATTTTTATATATCGTTAACGAATTGAAGAAAAAGAAGTTAAATACCGGGGACTGAAAAGACATCGGACACGCCAACTTCGACGAGGCGACGAGCAAGGTGGCGGCCAAGTGTGGCTTCACCAGAGTAGGCTGGTGCATTTGAAGATTGTATGCAACATGGATTGTTGGTTTTGGCTGGGCAACCAAGGTTGCCATTGTAAGTAGGAGCACCAACATCTTCTAAGACAGAAATTTTTGTATCCATAATAATAATTTTGAGAGAACTAATGAAAAGACTTTGATGATATATATATGAATATTTAGTGTGAGGAGATATAAAATGGTTGGAGACTATATATATAGTGTCGTGTTTGTACTATGTATGTGTTTGTTAATGTGTGTGAGAGAGAAGGGATACAAGGGGCGGTTTAATAGTAAATTGTTTGTTTTTGTGAAATAAAACAGGAGGATGGTTTTTGATTAGGCGAAATATATTATATATTCTTATTCTTATTCTTATTATTATTATTATTATTAAATATATCATGGATATTTTTATTTAGGATTTACTTTTGGTAAAAAAGGTAATTGTATTAAATTTACTTGCGATACAAGTCGGTTTTAATGTATAAATTAAATCATAATTAATTGTTAATTCATGCAATTTACCCTAAATCATCATAGCGGAGTAAATAATATGCTTCTTGTCTTGCAAGAAAAAAATAAATATATTTAGGAAATTAGTTTGTTTGAAAAAAGAAAAATATTTTATACAGATTTTTACTTATCTAAGTCTTGTATATATATATATATATTAGATTATTTCCCGCATAATACGCGGGTTAAATATATTAAGTTTTTGTAATAACTTATAATATAATTAATAGTTATAAATATGGCATGTTGAGATTTGATAATACTATAATTTTAAAAGAAGTTTTGTATCAAAAATTATTAGTAGGATATGTATGTTAATTATATCTTTATAAAATGACGGAACAAAGTTAAATATAACAAACCCTATTCTCATATTCAAAAATTATTAGTAGGATATGTATTGGATTTTTTTCGTCGATCTAAAATTTTTAAGAGATCGAGGAGATCGAAAACTTACAACATGGTTTTTTTAGTGCACTCAAACCCATTCCCATTGTTGTACCACCCTCGGACCTTTAACTGTGGTTTGAGCATTATTCATTTTATACTTAGTACGATGTATAATTTCCATATTAAACATGTACACTTTTTCAGAATAAATACCATAAAATTTTACAAACAATAAAACGTAATAATGAAAGTTGGTTTCGTACAATGTTATTTATTGTTACAAAGCTTAAACGGGAATGAATAACAATATAGGACAAACGTATCCAAAATTATTAAGACGATAAAACACTCTCTTTTTTTTAGCTAATCTTCACCATAAAGCCTTCTGGGTCTGTTTCGGCTTAAAAACATAATCTGGTTTTGTTTGTTACGTTTGTAACGTGACATGGCCAATATGTCCTCATTGGAACTGTCACTGCTTAGTACATTAGCATCATATTGAAATGTAAAAGAACATGTAATTGTGTTAGACATTGGGGGTTCGTGAGATTGAGAGCTTCATGTTTAATGGGGATCAAATATACGCATTCACAGTAATATTTGAGGCCGTGTAAAGTGATTACCAAACATGAGGTGGTTGTGGATCATAGTAAGGCAAAAAACAAAGGAAGTAAACGTTAAAAATAAAACGATTACCTGAACTGCAGAAGAATTATGAGGAACCTGTGACTGCGATAATGCACTTGTGAATGCAGTGGCAGTAAAGAGAGCAGAACCAGGGGCTGCGTAGGCAGTAGAACCTTGAGTGGCAATGGGAGGAGATACAACAAGAGGGGGTGGATTGGCAGGAGTAATAGGCGAACGATTGGTTGTAGAGTCAACATTGAAAGAGTGCGTAGCAACAGCGGGAGATGAAGCACCTGACAGTTAAGTATGTCGAAACATAAAGAAATAAGAAATTAGAGTGCATGCAATATGTATGATGCATAATGCAAATCACTTATTCATGATATTATTAGAACCTGCATTGACAACATTGATTTGAGGAGTAGGGGTTGCACTGGGTACGAACGACTGAGCAACTGTAATGGAATCGTTAGTGGCAGGGGTTTGATTACCTGTTTCGTCCATGGTTGGAGCAAAAACCAAAAAAGGGTAGAATTATAAGGAAGAATTACTGGTGGAAAGGTAGACGTGTTTGAAGAATATGGAGAAACGGTATATTTAAATGAGAAGGGGATTGTTAGTTATATACATTTTCAGCCAAGTAATTACATTAATGATATGAAAATCTTTGCTAAAAATAAGATTAATAAAACCAAAAGTCAAACAATTTACCAAAAATAAATATGTACAAAATCAATCACAATTCACAAATCTTTTGTTTTGCCAAAGTAAATAATTACCAAAACTTACTCATTGCCAATTATAACTTACAAGTAATTACCAAAAGTTACAACTGTTAAAATAATTACCAAAAGTTACAACTGCAAAAAAAATAAGCTCTTACCTCAGAATGAGTTGGGCTGACTTCATGACATTGGACATCTTAAAAACCACCATCAGCCATTATTGTCCCACAATCCACGCCTAATTGCACG
>JAOEHQ010048304.1:0-10284 GCA_025447715.1 Asclepias incarnata | reverse complement strand
AGACATGATTCGTTATAACGTTTGGATTGAATGAATGTTAAAAACTAAGTTATTAGGTTGTGATGATTCACGATATAGAAAACCGAGGAATTGACACAACTAAATTCTCAATTCATTAACCTAAAACAACAAGTTCATAAGAGATTCTTTCAATAATCACTGATTAACAAAACAATTGAAATCAAATGATAGATGAAATGCATTCAAATCATAAACTTGTAATCGTTCAAGCAATCCAAACAACATTAGATGTGAAATGCTAATAGATAAACAAACATCTAATCCAACATGAATAAGAGAAAGATTGAACACAATTATCTTACATAATTGTTCACATGAGAATGATCATAAGGAAATTAGCCTAACATCTTCATACTTGATTCTTCACTTTTTGATTTGATCTTCATGGAAATATGATATGTTGGTGTTTTTGGGGTGTTGGAACTGCTCTAGAGAAGTGAAAAATTGTCTGGTAACTTCCCAAATTTGTGAGCCTCAAGAGATATATTGAAAAGAGACAAAACCATAAAATTCGGACCCATGACCAGCACCTGGCGTACGTTACGCCAGAGGCGGCGTACCGTACGCCCCTCTCCATTTTACACTTCTTATTTGGTCTCTGTAATCACCTTGCGTACACTAGAGTTTATGTTGAAATGTTGAGTTGCAGACCGGCATACGCTACGCCCCATATCAGCGTATCGTACGCCTCTTCAGAATGTGAGTTTTTTGATTTACGCCACTTTGAAGCCTTGTACGCCACCGGCGTACGCTACGCCCCTCCAGAATTCGACTTTTCCACTTTCGACATTTTGACGTTCCATTTTTGATCCAATTGGTTCCTATGCGTAACCTGTAGCCTGAAACACTTAACAAACATAACGTTCCCCTATTCTACCAATATCATGCTCAAAACATATCATTTTCATATGTTAACATCATACAAACTTGGCACTTATCAGTGGGCACTGGGCTTGGCTCTGTTATATAGACGAGCTATGACCCATTAATTAGTTGTACAAACGGACATCCAGTCATTAGGATTTCTATGCAATTATCATTTATAAACCACAACACAATGAATTTCGAAACCACTATACATGACGGCTTTTACCGATCAAGAATCACGAGTTCACGACCAAGATATAGGAGCTCTAAATTGTTAGACGTTAGGCATTTCGCGGTTTGACGATATTGTGGTAAAAACTAAAAACCTTTTTTTGTCCCAATTTTAGTTTTGTGGTTTAACGTGACCATCTCTCACCTGTACAACAAATGATGTAGCAACATTATTATATTATAATATATTTAACAAAAATTTAATATGTGCCGTCTTTTGGATCTGAACAACACTAAAAGTAGTTGAAGACACATATCAACAATGCCACCACAGTGAGTAAAGTTGTCTAAACGTTTAGGTTTGATGAAACAAGTATTGGGGATGACATTGACTTGTACTAAAAAAAAAAAATTTAAACACGAAGACTAGTTTCAGCCTAATTTGCATCACGCAATTGAAACCATACGTGTGTTTTAAGTCAATGGATCGATGATGTCCCATTCCGGTATTGGTGACGACTTCCCAATAACGATTAACTTCAATGGAATATACAGAACGAAGTAGGCCGACGGCCATTACACTTGACCGATAGATATTAGTAACCAGAGTTCCATGTTATTCAAACTTTAACAGTCAAGTAGAACTTCTTGCATATGCACTTGATTGCGAGTCTCTTGTTAATGTCAATTAGTGGTAGCCTAGTGGAGGGATACATGCAATATAAAAGCGGAGGTCAATGGTTTACATCCCGGACCTATGTTCCTTTAGCTATAATGTTATGTGATTTACCTTCACTCATATTGGTCATGGGACCAATGGTGGTGGACCAATAATGGGCCGGTTATTGATTTTTTAGTAATGATAACTATTCCAGTGTTTGGCCATTAAAAATTGTTTTATACGTATCAAAATCTTGTGATAAACACAAAGATAAGGCAACACAATTTGTTCCATATAAACCCAACCACAAAGGTCCATTTCGAGCAAATTCTCTCTTTAAAACACATCTGAGATACTCAAAATCAAAGATGGTGTTTTACAATATGAAGGCAATAATCTTTCTTACCACCATCATGTTACTTCTCACTGGATTTTACATTTCGCCATCTTTCATAGTTGCGGTTTTTGGAGTTTTTACTTCGCTTCTGCTTCTACTCTTGACTCTGGTGTTTGGACCTTACTTGACAGAATTGATGTCAACTGATAACCGCCCACCAGTAGTCGGACCAATACTCAATCAACTCATACATTTTCAGGAGCTTTACGATTACATGACATCAATAGCTAAAAAGCATCCCACTTTTCGTTTCATCAGGCCTACACACAGTGAAGTGTATACTGCTGACCCTGAGAATGTTGAGTACATTCTCAGGACTAATTTTGTAAATTACACCAAGGTTGTATTAATTCGTGATTATCTTTTCAAGATTGATGCTTAGAAAAAGTTGACTCATTATTATATCTGTTGTTTAATTTTGGAGGATTCTGTTTTTAACAGGGGGAGTACAATACTTGTATCATGAAAGATCTTTTCGGAAACGGAATTTTCACTGTGGACGGAGCTAAATGGCGCCAACAACGAAAGCTTGCAAGCTTTGAGTTCTCAACAAAAGTTTTACGAGATTTTAGTAGTGTTATCTTCAAGTCCAACACTGCAAAACTAGTGAAAAATATTTCGTTACTAGCAGCTGCTGAGAATGCAATGGATTTGCAGGTGTGGTGAAGAATTAAAGAAATAACTTTGAAAATTTGAACACATACAACTTAGTTGTGTTTTGTTTTTGGTGCAGGATTTGTTAATGAAATCGACTCTAGATTCAATGTTCAAAGTGGGATTTGGGTTTGATCTTGATACTCTGTCAGGGTTTGATGAGGCTAGTAACCAATTCATGAAAGCTTTTGATGATTCAAACGCTTTAGTTTATTGGCGATTTATGGATCTTCTATGGAAGGTGAAGAGGTACCTTAGTATTGGATCCGAAGCCACTCTTAAGGATAACATCAGAATCATTGACAGTTTTGTGTATAAATTAATACACAATAAGAGAGAGCAGATGAAAAATGAAAATCATTATGTGCGTAAATGCTCTCTATTTTACCCACTAGTATTTTTTGGTTACACTAATGCTTTCTTTTTGTCTTGGTGATAGAGGAATAAAGAAGATATACTGTCGAGATTCTTGACGGAAAGCGAAAATGATCCAAAGAATATGACCGATGAGTATTTGAGAGATATATCACTGAGTTTTGTGATTGCGGGAAAGGATACATCTGCAAACACACTCACTTGGTTCTTTTACATGCTCTGCAAACATCCCATGATTCAAGAAAAAGTTGCCGAAGAAGTTAAAAAAGCGACTGAAGCCAACGATGGTACATCTATTGAAGAATTTGACTCCAAGTTAACAGAAGTTGTGCTTGACAAAATGCATTATCTGAATGCAGCGATATCAGAGACGCTCAGGCTCTATCCTGCAGTTCCTTTGGTAATTGTTCCCTATTTGGCAATATGGTTCTAAAACTATACTGGCATCTAACATGGCTTTATAACTTTTGTTTCAGGATAGCAAGTGCGCGGAGAAAGATGATGTTCTTCCTGATGGGTTTAAGATCAAGAAAGGGGACGGTGTAGGGTATATTCCTTATCCAATGGGAAGGATGACATACATCTGGGGAGATGATGCAGAGGAATTCCGACCAGAAAGATGGCTTGACAATGGCATTTTTAGACCTGAAAGTCCATTCAAGTTCACAGCTTTTCAGGTATGTCTACGAATGAGCTCCCTGAATCGCTAGGAAAACTTTACAAACTAAACTTTAACCTGTATTTGTTTAGGGTGGGCCAAGGATATGCTTAGGCAAGGAATTTGCTTATAGACAAATGAAGATACTCGCAGCGTATCTTGTTTACTTCTTCAAGTTCAAACTTGTTGATGAGGGTAGAGATGCTACATACCGAACCATGTTCACTCTTCACATGGATAAAGGACTCCATTTGTATGCTTTTCTTCGTTAGTCGTCATCTTAATAATGTTACTGTACATATTTCTTGTTACAACTTGAATAAGTTGTAAGCAGATTACGACCAAATCAATAAAGTTGTTGACGTGATTATATAACTTATATGGTAAAGAATTATTAGCATTCACTATACACGCCGCTGGTTGATGGAATAACTTTTTCCAAGCAATTTTCTTGATCTTTTCCATGAATATCAAAGTTTCGATAGTGAATGAATTGAAGAGATGCGGAAGATTTCCATGTAAAAAATAAACTGATTTTCCTTGCCAAAATACCAACTGCATAAACTATTTAAGAAAATGTTATGCTTCGACCTCTCATTAAACTTTTTGAACTTCAGAGGTCGTGTGATAGCCGGCGGTATAGCTCCATCGCGGTGCGATGTGTCGGAGGCCCGACAAGGTGGCCGGCGCGATGGCTTGCTAGCGGTGAGTATCACGCTTGTTGTGTTGTCATTTGTTTTTTTAATTTTATTGTTCAACATGTAGTTCTGTTTTTAAAATAAAATTTTTAAAAAGTTTTTGACCGTCCAACGGTCTCAAAAGGCTACATTTTTTTTTCGTGAACAACCTTTTCCCTTACATGTTCATTTAAAATTTAAATAACTCAAGATATCGATAATTTTCGTAAACAACCTCTTCCATTACATTTTAAATTTTTTAAAAGGGTTCCTTATAGCATTTATTAAAAGCACGAAGGCATTACGAAAATAGCATACGGTGTCCCCGATGGTATGATAGATGAATACTTAAAAATGTTCAAAACAACGGCGCTTGATTCCTTGGATAATACTTATAAGTGTGTATACGACACATTTACAAGAATTTTTTTTTTTATTATTATTATATTTCAATTTTTTTATTATTAATGAAATGTGTTTTTAAAGTAGTATCCTTGATGTAGAACGAAATCAAGATAAACAACCGAACCTGTTGATTCCTAAGAATACTAGGAACAATTCATCTAATAATCGTTAATTCAAACAGAATATCAAAAATTAGGAATTTTACACACACACACACACACTAGTGTTATGGAGAAAATGATTTTTTTCATAAAATGGATAACTGATCATTTCCCCTGGTTTACAATCATATAAATAGGCAAGCAAAATTCAAATAGGCCTCTAAATGCAAGTGAGCCGAAAGTTATAAAAAAAAAACAAAGTCCAAATAAACCAAAAAAAAGTATAAAAAGGCAAATAACTCATAGAAAAAGGCCTTTTTGGGCCCGAAGGTCGACCCAAACTGCCTATGGTCGTTTTGACTGGTTATACGTTGAAAACGGAAAACTGTAGCTCAAGTTATAACCACTTTAATGGAGTCCCTTTATAACCTTATCTTGATCCTTCAAATATAATATGGCTTGTTCATCCACACTTGGGCCCACGTCACCTTGCCACCGGTAATGTTCATCCCATTTTTTCTCATATGCTAAGCTTAAACGATTATATATCATTGTTGTTTAGGTGTTTTTTTTATATGGCACTAGAATAATCAATACTCTTATAAGACAAGAACAATAAATATTTGTGGTCATTGAGTCTGTGTTTTTTTAAAAAGTTAGTGATTACCTATTGTAATCTTTAAATAATTACCTTTCTTATAATTTATCAATTAATTATATATTAAATTTAAAAATAAAACTAACATCTATCTATCTATCTCTCTCCCTCTCTCTCTCTCTCTATATATATATATATTAAACGACAGTTAATCTAATAATTTATTGACCAATCACATCTCTTTATTTCTTTAAATTGGCCCTCGTTTATGTTATCTTTTGTCATTTGTCATCTATTTATTTAGAGTTAATTAATATAAAATAAATTAATAAAACTAATTCATCATTTTAATTAAAAAAAATAAGTCTACTTCATATGATATGAATTGAGATAATTCATATAATTATAAAAAAAATTATATTAATATATCTAAATTTAATAGTATTTTATAATATAATGTAATTATCTTGAATTGAGATAATTATATACATATGAAAATCAATCACATAAGAAACTAAATTATCTTTTAAACTCAATCACGACATATATCAACTTAAATATACGGGTCCAAAGATAAGATTAAGGG
Organism: Asclepias incarnata; assembly: GCA_025447715.1. Taxonomy (NCBI): domain Eukaryota; kingdom Viridiplantae; phylum Streptophyta; class Magnoliopsida; order Gentianales; family Apocynaceae; genus Asclepias; species Asclepias incarnata. Next base: position 4,113 of record JAOEHQ010048304.1, on the reverse strand, counting down.
AGAAAGCCTCCTGAATTTTTATTTTTATTTTTATCCATGCAAAAAGTTAACAAATTTATGGTTTTACTCTTTTAAGATATGATTCTATATTTCAATTAATAATCTTTTTTTATTACAATTTATTATTTGGTGAATTTGGTGATCAAAACTATTGATTATATATTCTAATTAATGTGTATATAAAATATCGTTCAACGATTCAAAATATAGATATTTATATATATATATACACATATATATATATATATATATATATATATGTATATTATCATCGATTCCAGTACTTGTAAGAAAACAAAAGAATAAAATCATAATAATATTTTTTCAAAAATTATAATGTTAAAGATTATCTTTAATACGTCATAAACATCTCGTATATTTGACACGAGTTTAACTCTACTTACATCTATACTACCTTATAAATAAGATGACTTGTGTCTTAATTTTCAAAACTTTTAAACATTTCTTAATTTATCATCCAATTCTCTAAAATACTTGTATTATCTTTTTAATAACATCACATAATATACCTACAATTTACTATCTCCTAAAATACCTACAATACCCCTATCCCGTCACCACCACCACCACCACCAGTCGCCACTCACCTCTCATGTCTCGTCGTTACACCATCATCCTGTCACATTGCGCGGATAATCTTCTGGTATATAAACAAAGAGTAAAGACTTCATCGATCATAAAACAAAATTTCTATATTTCATAAAAATTAATTTATGATGAAGAGAGTAATAAAATAGTCAAAGTCAACAAAAACGGCATAAACATCCCACGTCACTAATATCTACCCATTTTTTCTCTATATTATAATTTGATTTTGGATTGATAATTTGATAGTGACTAGTGAGATAAAATTATTATAAAAAAAAAAAGAGTCCATCATCAAAACTATTCTAGTTTTTTTTGTTCATCTTTTCTTTCTTTCTCAGCAAAATGAAGTCTCTTAATTTATATCTAACCACAATCTTCTTTATTCTCACTGGATTTTATATTTCAACGTCTTTCATGTTTACAATCATCGGAATTATAACCTCACTTTTGCTTCTACTTTTGGCTCTGGTATTTGGACTTTACTTGAAGGAAATAATATCAACCGACCACCACCGACCACCGGTTGTCGGACCAATATCAAGCCAACTCGTACACTTCCGGGAGCTATACGATTACATGGCGTCACTTGCCAAAAAACATCACACTTTTCGTTTCATAACACCTACACACAGTGAAATATATACTACTGATCCTGTTAATGTTGAATATATTCTCAAGACCAACTTTGCTAATTACACCAAGGTAAGTCACAGGTTTTTATGAAACTTTGACTTTTTTTTGTTTTTTTTTTCTGTTGGGTTGACTTTTAATGAAAAAACAGGGGGAGCATAATAATGGAATAATGAGGGATCTTTTTGGAGAAGGGATATTTGCAGTGGATGGAGATAAGTGGCGTCATCAAAGGAAGCTTGCAAGTTACGAGTTTTCGACTAAGAATTTAAGGGATTTCAGTAGTGATGTTTTTAGAATCAATGCTGCCAAATTAGCCAAAAAGATTTCGTTACTAGCAGCAGCACCACCTTCTGGGCAAGCCATTAATTTGCAGGTAATGGATTCATTTACTTCATATTCATAGAATTAATATTGCTTTGTTTTAAATTTTTCTATACCCGAACACAGTTACTTAATTACAAACAAAAATAAATTACAACGATACGCGGCCTTGACATGGTTCCCATTCCCAGTCTGTTTCTTAGCATAGTGCCGGGTAGTTGCATTATTTTTTCTGCTTCGTGTGTAGCTATTAATAGGGTCTTATGTATGATTTGAATTAGGGGGTGGGGGGTTCAAAATATTCGGCTCAGAGCAAAAAGTGAACCTGCAGGGAGTGAGGTTTAGGAAGTTGCATTCGTGTTCCTAGGTTTCATATTGGTTCATTGGTTTGATGTACAATAACAGTGAACCTGAAAGCAATTATCACATTTCAATTGTTTTCTGATTTGCTTTTACGCAGGATTTACTAATGAAAACGACTTTAGATTCGATATTCAAGGTGGGATTTGGGTTTGATCTTGATACTATATCAGGGTTACACGAGGCAAGTAATCAATTCATGAAAGCGTTTGATGATTCAAATAGTTTATCCTTCTGGCGATTTGTAGATCTTCTATGGAGGGTAAAGAGGTATTTGAACATTGGTTCGGAAGCTGTTCTCAAGCAGAACATCAGAATCGTTGATAATTTTGTGTATGAACTGATACGAAACAAGAGGGAGCAGATGACAAATGAAAATCTTAATGTGGGTAATATTCTTTATTTTTGGACCCGTGAATGCCTTTGTATTCTTGATTCTTTTGCTTATCATTGTGATATAGATGGATAAAGAAGACATATTATCAAGATTTTTAATGGAAAGTGAAAACGATCCAGAGAATATGAACGATAAGTATCTGAGAGATATATCACTGAATTTTGTGATTGCTGGAAAGGATACATCTGCAAATACTCTCACTTGGTTCTTCTATATGCTTTGCAAGCATCCCTTGATTCAGCAAAAGATCGCAGAAGAAGTGAAAACAGCCACCGAAGCTGATGATGATACATCTACTGATGAATTTGGGCTCAAGTTAACCCAAGTTGCACTTGACAAAATGCATTATCTTCACGCAGCGTTATCTGAAACGCTCAGGCTCTACCCTGCAGTTCCATTGGTAACTTTTGACTATGGATTTGATGATTCAAAAACCTACACTTGTATCTAACACGATCTTTTTAACTATTGTATCAGGACGGCAAGAGTGCGTTGAAAGACGATGTTCTTCCTGATGGGTTCAAGATCAAGAAAGGAGATGGTGTCGCTTATATTCCGTATCCAATGGGAAGGATGACATATATTTGGGGAGATGATGCAGAGGAATTCCGACCAGAAAGGTGGCTCATTAGTGGTGTTTTTCAACCTGAAAGTCCTTTCAAGTTCACCACTTTTCAGGTATGATGATGGATATCAACAAAGTTTTCAAACCGGTCAAATTGGTTTGATATGACTAAGTTGCTCTGTTTTCAAGTGAGCCATGGGCGCCCCCCTGTCAACACGAGAGAGAAATCTATATCTCATCTCTCTCTTTCTTTCTTTGTTTAGGCTGGGCCAAGGATATGCTTAGGAAAGGAATTTGCTTACAGACAGATGAAGATACTGGCTGCTTTTCTTTTATATTTCTTCAAGTTTAAACTGGTGGATGAGAGTGAAGACGCTAAGTATCGAACCATGTTTACCCTTCACATGGATAAAGGACTCCATTTGTATGCTTCTTGTCGTTTCTAAGAAAATAGAAGTAACAATGTGTGACTTTTAGCTGTGAAATTTGTTGCGCCCTATAGGAAGTTACGAACTTACTAATTATGAGTATATGCTCTTGTATGATAACTATAAGTTTGTTAGCCTTATATTATTCCTTTCTATGGGTTTATGCTATGATTCTGGAACCACAAGACTGGACAATTGTCATCCACCAAGAATCTCCACCAAAGTTTCTAACAAAGCATTTATGTTCCAACGTTATTTAGTGGTTTGACTAGAGGCCATGTCTTCCCTGTATAACTTACAATATACTAGCATCATAAATGGATTGGTAATTTACAGTACTGGTTCTAAAGTGTACACCATTTTGTTTTAAAGTTCCCCTTTTCAGCTTTCCTCCATATTCGAGTAAGCACTACTACAATTCTGCTATTGGACTGAACTAACCGGTTCGTCTAAACAAAAGTACCAGCTCTAAGGAAAAGGATTTCTTTACTAGAAGCTGCAGAGAACATGATGCATTTCCAGGTAGAGAATTTACTTTACAATAACAAAATTGTTTTCTGTAAACTATTTTCTGTTTTGTATATCATGCAGGATTTGCTTATGAAATGTACTCTAGATTGATGATTAAGGTGGTATTGGGATCTGAACTTTATACTCTATTGGGATCTCATGAGGCTAGTAATCGCGTTGTAAAATAGTATACTGGTTCAATTGGTATAATCTATTGTCAGAATACATGAATGTCTTTAATTACCTTAATTTCTTTTCATCATCATGAAAGACAGATAGATAATGAAGAT
>JAOEHQ010048303.1:0-10284 GCA_025447715.1 Asclepias incarnata | reverse complement strand
GTACGGTTTTTGAGATAAAAGATTTTGAATGGATTAGATGAAACTAATGATTTATGGAGGAGAGAGAAAAATGAGGGAAAATGTGTGGCTAGGAATTGTTCTTTTGGTCTTTTTAAAATAGGTGTTCTCAAATTAACTTCCCTCTATATATATATATTGAGAACGAATTAACCATCATTTATACTATGATGTGTAATATGTATTTCTAATACATTTTTTTTATAATTTATTATTATAATGTTAGTCATCATTTATAAATAAAATTTAGTTTATATATTTGAATTCACCAGGAGTTGGGGACCTTTTTTTTCCCCAACTCGGCCTAGGCACTTAGATTCTCAAGACCGTCACTGATTTCATGTAGTTTTGGTTTTTAACTCTTTCATTTTATATCTTGTATAACGAGAGAGTCAAGACAAGTATAATGTATTATCTGTATTTGTTTGGTAAGGTAATATAAGTTTGTTTATTTTTAAAAAGAGAAAAAGGTAGATCGTAAGTTTTTCACACTTAACTTTGGTTATTATCCATTACCTTATTTTATAGTCTATGTTTATTTACTTTTAGACCAAGCTTGCAACCCCTTCTACATGTTTATTAACTTGACCAGTTGATTCGGTCGATTCAATTGGTTGAACCGGTTGAACGGCGACTGGCCACAATACCAAGCCAACTAAAAAACTGGTTATTAAAATGTTGGTTTGAATATATTATAGAGTAAATTACTTCTTTCGTTATGGGGTTGGCACGTTTTCACTTTTAAAAATCAAACTTTAAAAGCCAGTAAAAAAAAAAGCCCAACTTGACAAATCCTACAATTTTTGTCCTGCTTGCTAACACCATTAAACTTAGCCCGTTAACTCAAAGACGTGTCTCTCACGTGAGGATAATTTCGTCTTTTCTCTTTCCCTTTGTATCCTTTATACACCAACCCAAATATATATTATAATATACTTTCTGTTAATAACTAGATATTTTATACTACATTAAAAATTAGTATTTGAGTTGTGTCTTAAACTTTAAAAATTTGAATATACGAACTTTACTATTTTATCCTTGTATTTAATACTCTAATAATATATAATGCTAAATCAATGAGTCAAAACAAATTCAAGTAAATTGAAATAGAAATTTAATACATTACTATATATTAAAACGTCAACATAATAATAAATGTAAAAGTAAGTTAGATAAAAAAAAATAACTTTATAACACTGGCATTCTACCCGCGGTATGCAACGGAGTTTAAAGTTTTATTTTAACCGGAGCAATTTTATTATAGTAGTGTAAATTATATTTTTACGCTTTAATTAATTATGATGGTAATATGAGATGATAATATATTTGACAAACACATTATAGGTTGAGATGATGATAATAGTGTCATTTTTTTCATACCTCATAATTTTAATTGGTTTTAATAACGTGTAACATAATAATTTAGTCATTAAATGGATGATTAAAAAGAATAAAATATGTTACAATTTTTTTCATACATTGTAATTGTAATTTTTTTAAAAATGGTTATATAGATTTACTAATTAATTTTAACCAAAAAGGCTAAATGTTTTTATAAAGGTTATAGATTATAAATCATTATGACCATGTTATCTGTATTTAATTTTCATTAAGATTAATTAATTTTTACTCTTTATTAAATTATTAGTTACATAAATTTAACGGTGTAATTAAAAATATGTTACAAAAATTAAGCCTTTGTTAGATTGTAATACATGAATTGAAAATTGTAATGTGTTAGAAACTTAGTTTTCAACCAAAAATGAGTCATGCATTATAATATAATATAGATAATAAAAGTTTGCAATGTAAGTTAAACAAAACTTGCTAGATACTCTTGTTGAAACTTAATTTTCAACAATAGAGTCATCCATGATAATATATTATAGACAATATCAATATAACTTCATCTATTACACAACCTTCAATTGACAAAATCAAAAGAAACTATACCTCCAAGTTAATTGAACTACAAATTTTAGAGTCCACGATGGTTCAACTTTTCCTTGAATTCGTGCACCACCACCAAGATCACCCTTAATTTTTGCCAATTAGATCACCCTTATTTTTTTTTGCCAATTAATCAATTGGATTATTGGTATTGTTATAAGCTTTCACTATTTGGGCATAAATTCTCAAGATTCTCTCTTGATAATCTGGGTGATTTCATTTTAAATTAGAAAAGAAATGAAGAAGAAATAGAAATAGAAGTGGGTGATTTCATTTTAAATTAGAAAATATATGAAGAAGAAATAGGAATAGAAGTGTGGAAGTTGGTTGGGATGAGTCATATTATGAGTGTTATTCAGTCGGGTTAATCACGTTTCGGATTACTTGGGTTTTAGAAAATATAACTTAACATGTAACCCAAACTGAATAAAAATTCAGATTATTTGGGTTGAGTTATTCGAGTTGGATCGGGTTTCAGGTATCCAAATTTAACCTAAATAAAATTGATGTAAAGTTACTAATGGCTTAAATATTACCGTACCATAAATAATATAAGCCCAATAATAACTGGTTGAGTATCATATCGAAAACTAATTTTAGTCCTTGAGTTCTTCACAAATGTATAACCTCCAGATTGCGAAAACATAAGAACCTACAAAGTAAGCATGTTGTCAAAGTTGGTTTCCCACTTCCTTAAGTAAGATTTATTTATCATAAACATGCACTAAAGAAACAAACCAGAGGATACAACCGTTTAAACCTCAGAAGTAGTCATCATCTCAAGAATACTATTAGCAAATGGTCACTAGACTAACCACAATTGACATTACTTATTAGCATATATAAAAAATACCGACCTAAGTGATTCTTTTTCTAGGAATGTTCCAAATAAATGGAACACATCACCCGTAATATTATATAAAAGTTGTAAGCTCAATGCTAAAGAAACAAGAACACAAGTCCATATAAAAATATCAAATAATTTAATTATTCAGGTCACCCAAATCTTTATATGTTTAACTCATATACCAAACCATACAAAACATATGGGTTCGGGTTAACCCAAATAACCTACCAAAATCCGAATAAAACAACCCATATGACTCAAACCCATTCGGGTCGGATTGATTATTTGGGTATGAGTATTTTTGACACCCTAAGTTATATGGCTAGCCATCCCTCCCATAAGCCGCGTATAGATAATAAAATAGGTGGTATTTTATACCTTATTCATTTGGGTTCCAACTAAAATAATACCATTTATAAATTTTCAATATAAGATAATTATATTAAGGGCATAATACATAAATCATTTATTTATTTTACCTTTTAAAAATTTAGGGTGTTATATTTAAGGGTCTTGCTAAATACAGCCTTAAGGGCTGTATTTAAAGTGTATAAAATAGTTGTACACTTACCATAAAATTCAGGAGGTGGGCTTTTGATATGAAAGGTACAATTATTTTATGCACGTTAATTACAGCCCTTAGGGCTGTATTTAACATTTTCCTATATTTAAATAGGTAGCGAATGTTTTGACTTATGCCTTAAACTCACGAGAAGTCAAGGATCATACGACTTATTTTCTCAATCCGGTTTGTCATGAAATATTATAATCAACCATTCTCTTCAAAATAGGAGGGAAATATGCTCACGAAAATGCATTGTTAGTTATTGATATTGTTATTTTTTATTTGCTTTTATTTGTCATTTGCATTGTTTTTTTAGTTTAAAATCAACTTCTAAAACCTTTTTATAAAAATTAACAAAATACATTTCCAAAATAAATAATTCACACAAGTTTTCATTAATTTATTTCCAAAATACATTTCAACACATCGGTCATTGTTTGCTACTTCTTATGGTTGGGATGAATTCATTTCATCTCATCCTTAGGTATTTAGTCAAGTTTTGTCCATTTTAACTTTCATTTTGCATTGCATTGCATCTCCAGTTCTCTTTATTGTTTGAGACCCATTAGTATTTTACGACACATTTTTGGCGACTCATAAGATTGTACCCAGTGAGATTAAAACCCAAGACCTCTGGTAAAAATGTTAGAATGTTGACCACTAGGCCACTTAAAAGATGGTTGAATGTCAAATTTATTATATCGTTAACCCCTAAAAATATCAACAGCAATATGCAAAGCATGCATGTTGGTGTATCCAATTGATGACTTAACAATAGAAAACGACTTAATTAATCTGGACATAAAAGAAGAAAGAATAAACAAAAAATTGATTGAAAGTCTAAAAAATGAGAGCAAGTGATAAGCATTCAAAACCACTTGGTAAAATCTGACATAGCCATGATTCAACTTGGTCTTCAACTTTATAATTAAGAGGTTATTCTCATTCAACTTGGTCTTGAACTTTTATTTGTTTCCAAGATTCAAACAACCATTAAGTAAATCAACTTCACAAAAGATGAAAGGAAGGAAAATATCCGTAAACTCGATCTTATGCAAGATTTCATTTCAATCAATAAAATGAAATATACTTACGATCAACCAAAATTTATCGAATTTTAAAAAAAGTCCTACAATTATTAAAGTAGAAATAAATAAATAACTTATGATCAATGTGTTAACTGTAAATATATATGATTATTCGACCACAAACTAGAAACAACAGATATCTGTGTGGGTCACTAAGAATCGTATCATGGTGACATACACGTACTAGTGCTCAACTTTATGCTTGATTGTGAATCACAACATGAAAATACACATAAACTATACACGTAAAATGAAATTTAATTAGGTTGCTTGCATTAATTTCTAGAAATTGGAAATAGCTTTTATTTGTAAGGCTGCATTTGTTAAATTGTAAGAAAACTCTGTGTTTGGTATGAAGGGGAGGAGCTATGTCGGGGCAGGGTTGGCCATTGTACATCTCGGAAAATTTAACCGGTAATGTAATACTAGTATAATGTTAAGCTTGTACTATATCACCAATATAATATGATAAAGTTTAATACATCTTGATGTTCACAAAACACATGCTATAAAATGTTCAGAGACCTGTTGCAGATATATTGAGAAATATCAGCCCGCAGATATATGTGTAAGTATCTAGTGGGGTGTCCAAGTGATATCGATGCTTAAGTCCGTATAACACCTTCGAGTTGATTTGGACCAAAAATAATAAATATAAAAGTTGATTTTAAAGTCACGAAAATGAGAGCAATGAATCAACATTACAAACGTACCACTTGGTGCAAATGTGACGGATCGATACTATGTAAGTAATGCAAAGCTGAAGTACACAAAAACCAAACCACCAACTTGGTGAGTGGAGGCTTCTTTGCATAAATTAGTAGATCGAGTTAAATTATTTTTGAAAATTTTCTTTTTCTTTTTTTTTTTTACAAGAAAATTATTTGTAATTAAGCAAGATTGTTATAAATTAACAACATATAAGATTACTATAATAATATTTTCGTAGAACTAAAAAACTTTTCAAGAGATTTTTAAGCAACGAATTACTATACATTTTGAGTGTGATTGTATAGATGGTACGTGTCTAATGATTCTTTTAACTTTTTAGGTGACTTTCGACTCTTTTTCGATGATATATGGGTCCCAGAAAACTTCTCTCAAGCTAAATCTCAACCAAACATTTTTTTTTTTTTAAATACAATTAAGATAATTAATATATTAATAGATATTAGATGTACATAAAAATCAATTATGTATACTATAATCATCCATTTGTTTGGTTTGTAATTTTTAGCTATTACTCGTATAATACTACAACCCTTTTATACTTAAACGTCACCTTACTATTTTTTTTTTTTCTTAAAGCAATGTGAAATAAACTCAAATTTTATTACAAATGACTAATACATCAGTTTTGAATTTTTCTATAGTCCCACATCAAGTAAAAGAAACTTAACAATTAAGCCTTACCACATCTTTATCACTATTCTTAAATTTGAAGAAGTGTTGTAAGAATGTGCTAAATGCTTTATAAGAGTGGACGATATGATGCAAGAGAAAGGAGATGCAAGAGAAAGGATCGAAATGCTAAGTGGGCGAGGGGAGATCACATTCGGGAAGGAAGATAGAAGCGAGAAGGTGGGTTAGAGAAGAAAGGAGAGGGAAGGGGAAAGGAAAAGGTTAAAAAAGGATGTGGCAAGGCTTGTTAAGTTTCTTTTACTTGATGTGGGAGTGTGGGACTATGGAAAAATGCAAAACTAATGTGAAAAATAATAATTTGATATGTGTTTTAAGAAAAATGCAAAACTTATGTAAAAATGTGTTTTTTAGTTATCATTGTTTAAAAAGTTAAATGATCCTAAAAATTGTGTAGATTAGTGGGGACACTTCTGATCTCGGATGCCTTTTGGCACCCGTCATTGTCTACCATATAAAAAATAGTTTCAGATAACTCACCTGACATATTGGCACAAACTGAAGGCAAGACTTGAACCCTAGACCTACTTATTTTCGAAAGTACCTTTAATGGGCCCACTTAAACTATGTTCAATTAGTTAATATAAAAATAAGTGGGTCCCAAATCAGTCAAAGAAAAGATGTGTAAATAAATAGGATATAAAGTAAGATGTTGAGAGAAAGCCATGAAGAAAACAGGATGTTAATGTGGTAAATGAAATGTGAGGAAAAACGCTCACCATACCTAAGAGGGGTCACAACGCCACCACACACCATTCGTGATGGGCTCGATAATAAGCTAACCACGAGCCAACACCACTAGGGCTGACTCATGATCTGCTCGTTATAGGGTGATTCGTTGTTGGGATAACGAAGGGATTCATGTGTGTTATGGCTTTTTGTTTTTTTTTTCCATCTCACACATAACATATAAAATATAATATAAGTGAGTCCTAAACTAGTGATGACATTGTGGATGTTGAATGGAATTAGTGATGGGTTAGTAGTGGGGGAAATATTTTACTGATGTAACGCTGACTGTGATTGGTTGATATGTGGGGCATTGTACATGCTCTAATAGGCTAATGCTCCAGGCAGTAGATGGTAGATAATAGATAGATTATCTGTACAAAGTACATACTGTTTTTATCAGTTTTTTTTTTAAATTAAAGTACAAAATATCACATGAACTAGAACCCTAGATTATGAATTTATGATTAGCCGATTAGGCCAATTGGACACCTATGCCCAAAACAAATAGAAACTTGTGTGGGCCGAGTCAAGTGTAGTAGTTTCATCCTTTCACCACTGAGTCACTGACCAATCACCATTAAATAAAACCCCAATTTCTGTAGCATAACCTATTAGACCACATTTAATACCACTAGTCCGAAATCCTTTGATTATTTATACTAAATGGTGAAACCATTCAGGTTTTACTCATCAGATCGGGGGTTCAAACTTTAGTTGGGACCTCATGGGGTTTTTGTGAAATGGCTACATGGTGGGCTTGGACTACCTAGTGTTGTATGCGTTTGTGGGCGTATGGGGTCGTCTTTCATCATTAGGTTACCCCGGATAGCTGAGCTTTATTTGTCGGACTTTGAGAAAAAAATTATACTAATAAATGAATGTAGAAATTTAATTAAAAATTATGCACACGTCATCCAATTAAGGGGGTGTTTAGAATTGCATTTTGGAGTGATTATTTGATTATTACGTTTGTAAGACACAAATAATCAGAAAAACTGTTTGGTTGAAAAAGTGATTGTCTGCGTTTTCATAGAGAGAATACGCAGCAGTTTTGAAAACGTAAAATCCATTTCGAAAACGCAACCCCAAACATGTACTCTTATTATTACTATTGCATTGGGTGTTTCAATTTATATCCCTCATTATCAAAATCTATATTTGTGTATACATCTCTATCTCTATATATATCACTCCCAGTTTTTTCTCGGCATTGCATAGTTACAATTTATAATAACCATGATTTTGAAAACCCAAAAATTACATATTATGGGATTCGAACCTATCTTGAGAGGAGAGTCAATTACCAACTGAGCCAACATATTGTTGGTGATTACTTTCCCTCTTTATTAAATATATGTAAATATATATATTTTTTTTGAAAGGTGTGGATTACTCGCGAATATCGGGAGGTCTAGCATACGTTGTCTTAACCGGGTTCGCGCTAGAGAGCCCCTTCGCCCCCAATTTAAACCCCTCGATGAGAAACCCCTATCACCCAGAGATCTGGAGGGAAAAATTCACCCAGACCCACCATAGGTGGAAATTAAATACATGTGGTCACCCCAAGTATGCCTAGGGTAGGACTCGAACCCCTGACCTCTTGTGAGGAAAAATACCTCCTTGCCACTAGACCATTTAGTGATGGTTTCGCATTCAGATAATTAAACCTTACAATGGGTATATTAATTGAGCGAGGACACGAGGGTTGCTAAATATGGTTTGTTGGGCCGTAAATCACAACTACAAATAGGGTGAAATGGTTTTGTGGATTGAAGTCAGAAAATTGATGATTGGAGACTCGTAATTGAACTTTAGTTCATGATAAGGTAATTTATTTTATTTGTTTAGTTTACTTACATGTATCATTATATTTTAAAATTCGTCATATATGAGATGAGCTTTTTATAAGAAATAAAATAAACATAATGTTTTGACTTATGATATAAATGGGTTTGAAGGTTCAACGTCTAATTAAGTTAGAAATTTTGATTATCATATTTTTAAGATATTATTTATTAGTTTTATTGTTTGATTTGAAGTTACATAAAAATATTTTGGGTTAAGAAAATATGACCGTTTGGGTTCACATTAATTTTTTAATATCCAAACTCAGCTAGAAAACATATATTAAAATTTGGTAAGATCTTGAGACAAATTTTGTGTCACCTTACGTGGCATAAAAAGGTTAAGAAATACTATAAAACTTGTAGGAAATGATGAAATAATGATACGAATTTGATAATAAGTTATTTGGAATTTTTTGGGTAAGAAAAAGTTAGAAAAGACGACATGTCTAGTTATTTATATATTATGTGAATTTGGTTAATAGGTAACCAAAGATTTTAAGGAATGCAAGAAAATGTTTTAGCTGGACCACAAGTGAGTATACAAACTATTATTATATATGCAAAAGAAATATATGTCGGATATTTATGAAATGTGACAGTTTTGTTTACAGTTGTTAAATATGATATACATGATGAGTATGAGAATATAATTGTGTTAAAATTTATATTTTGAAGTATCTCGCATAATCGGCTTATTAGTTGTGAAATTGGTTGGTATTGTTTATATTGGTTTAATTGATTGAAATGATAATGATTGTTTGTTTATATTAAGTGATTAATAGTTTATGTATTAATATTGTTAAAATTGATTGGGCTATCGTGAAAGCCGTTATTAACGATTGGCTTATCGTGAAAGCCGTTGAGAACAATTGGGCTATCGTGAAAGTTGTTATGAAAGACCATATGGCAACGATTGGGCTATTATGAGCCTTTGAGAAGTATTGGACTACTGTGAAAGCCTTTGAGAACGATTGGGCTATCCTGGAAGCCGTTGAGAACGATTGGGCTAATGTGAAAGCCGTTGTTATATGACGAGATAAGTTAGACATAGTCCCGTGATGTGGTTAAAGTCCGCACGAGAGGCTATATTAGTTGATTAATATGATAGTACGAATGTGATCGATAATGAGACTTATATGTTGCTTAATATAGAAAGTAGGTTAAATTATGTGCATTGTGAAAGATAGAAATAAACGATTTATATTTGTTTCAACTATATAATAGTAGTTTATATATTCACTAAGCGTAAAGCTTACTCCGTTGTTATAACCATTTTTATAGGTAAAAAAAGATGAGAAAAGATTCTTAAGATGTTTACACGCTTGGTAAGAATAGAATTGTACCAGTTGTATGTTTTGATTAGAGGTACAAGTATTTCTTTAGACATTTGTTCTGATACCAAGGTTTACCCATTTTATATTATATATTTTGGTATATATTTGTTTATAAAGTTGTATTTTGGAAATAAAAGATTGGTAAATTTAAGTGTGTTATTAAACATAAAAGTATGACGTAGATAATGTCAGAATGTTTATTAAAAGTTTTTTAAAAAATGGTCAGGTGTTACGCAAGCTAAAGCTACCTTGAATCAATAAATGAATAGAAAAAAAACCACTTACCGAGATATAGAAAGGAAGGACAAGTTGGTTTAATGCGGAATGTAACATCCCGATCTCTTTATTTCCTTGTCGTTAGTTTAACCGTTAGTCAAACGTGTGCCTTCCGTTAGTAGATTAAATGAGTAAGTAGATACTCTATGTGTGAGAGTATATGTGTGTTATTATGTGGCTATTTATGTGGAAATTAAGTGGTTATTAA
>JAOEHQ010048302.1:0-10285 GCA_025447715.1 Asclepias incarnata | reverse complement strand
AATAACCCATTTCTGTTTATACGGACCATGACCCTTTAACCCATGAACATACCCGAACCATCAAGATTAACCCAACAGAATCGTCTTCTTTTGATAGAGCATCAAAGGGGTTTGAAGTAGTAATACCAATTGTTGAGGGAGAGGGCTTATTAGGAGCAAGGTTGGCTGGCATTTCCTTGTTACTTTTTTGTTTCATCTTGTACACAAAATTTGGGGCATGTTTGGATAGTTTTACACCCACAACAGTCCTAGCCTCAAGTTTGCCTTTGCCTTTTTTTGAACATGACCCATCCTGGAAATCCACCTCTTTGGAGACGTCCTTAATTGGTTTAACCTGTTTGGGGCACTTCAAATCACTATGACCAAACACATTACAGCAAGCACATCTCGGCGGTAACCATTCATACTCTACCTCAATTGTGTGTTTAACAAACCCTTCCTCGTCTAAATTAGGGGTGGCTATCACTAACTCGTGACGGAAGGCATTCCTAGAATCCAACTCAATCAGAGCTCTAGCATACGTATTACGTCCCCATGATTCCATACATTTTTTAGTGGTATAAGAATCCAGCTTCAAAGGTTTCCCTAGTTTAGTACCTATCATACTCAGCCCATCTTCAGAAAACACAACCAGCGGGACATTATGCAGCCTAACCCACACCGATATAGTGGTTATCTTCTGTTTAGCAATCGTGACAAACGGCGTCCAGGATTTTAGAATAAGAGGATTTGATCGAATGAACCACATACCATGCTCAACAACTTTTTCCATTCCTTCTTTAGAGTTAAACTTAAAGAAGAAGAAGCCCGCAGTGTTCATCATTACCTTGTTAATACCAAACTTCGCCCAGGAATTTTTAACAAATGTTTCCACCACAGGAAAAGCAATCCGTTTTCCCAGAAAATAACCAAAAAGAGTGTTATCGAAGCGGGAACAAACCTCTTTGATGACATCAATAAGAACCACCAGGTCTACCCCGTCCAACACAGGAGAGTTATCAGCAGTTAGCGGTCTGAAGTTTGCTTTGAGCTCCTTAGACCCTGAATGCAACGTCGCAGCATAAGAGACAGGAGCAAGATTATCCTCCCTCACCAAATTTCCAGGCTTAATACCTGCATCAATAGTGGCCTAGGAATTGTTCCCATCAGAACTCTCCAAAAATTCCTTAAGACTAAATTTAACCACCTTTTTAGGAGTGTTATGAATTATTTTATCAGTGGAAGGGAGTGGGGGACTATTTTTATTGAAGTTAGGAAGATTTTCAGATTCCATACCACCTTATACACCATATTCCCCATCAACATGGGTACCTGTGCGCATGCTTGGGTCAGATTGCGGAATACTAGGAGGAACATTAGAGTTACACACACCATCACTCCCCAACGGGGGATGATGTTTAAGAATACTCCTAACAGGAAGCCTCTTGCCATCGATAAGTTTGACCTTGGAAGCTATGTCAGGAGGAGCGACCATAACAGGAGGACTGGTCGACATAATAAAGATAACCAGAAGCAGAGAAGAGAAGAAGATAAATGACAAGAACCAGCTCACAGAAGAAACCCTTCAGAAGAGGAACCCTAGCTGGAGCAGCATAGAAACCCTAACCCTAATACTTAACTATAATATTAAATAATGTATTAATATTAGTTTTTAGAAATTAACCAAGCTCAAAAACGGTTTCAGATAACATAAAATCGCCGCCAAGAAGGAAGACATAAAATCGCCAATCGCCCAGAGAGATATGCATAGAAGACTGTCAAATTTTAGTTGAGCGAATTGAAAAAAGAATCTGTGATTGTAGAAATAGAGCACTGTCATTTGCGGGTAGAACTCAACTGATAAAATCTGTGCTATCTTCTATGCACATCTACTGGGCCTCGGTTTTTATACTTCCTCAACGAGTGATTGATAATCTAGGAGTACCTAAGAAATGCCATTGAACACAAGTGAATGTAGATTCGTACGTTTAAGGTTTAAGTCAGAAAGTCTTTAAAGTTTTAAAATGTGTCACTTTTAAACCTTAAGTCGTGACTTAAGTCCGTTAAATCATTTTGATAACTTTAAGATTGTTAAACCATTCGTTAAGTCATTTAATCTTTCGAGAGCGTTTTAAATCAATAAGGAACGAATAACGGACACCCAGAAACGTACGAAAAGTCAAAGTATAGTACAAGGACGTTTTAACCAACAAACATTTGACCTACAAGCATTCGCAGGAACTGCTACAGTAACAAGCACTTGGCTGCTACAGTAAACGAGCACTTAGACTGCTACAGTAACGAGCACTTAGAATGCTACAGTAAACGAGCACTTAGAATGCTACAGTAAACGAGCACTTAGAATGCTACAGTACGAGCACTTAGAATGCTACAGTAAACGAGCACTTAGAATGCTACAGTAAATGAGCACTTAGAAAAATCACTGCGCGAAACAAGATCGAGATTTGATCAAAAGATTTCAACTTTCTAGAGAGAGAAACAAGAGAGAGAAATGATCTTTATGTGTGTGTTTGTGCTGAGAAAGATAGATAGATTAAAATAAGTATAGATATTTTTAGGATATTTTGTAACTGGTATAATATCATTTGTCTAGTTGTTAGACTGTGATTTAGTCTAAATAGTTAACGTTAAATTGTCCAAATTTAAGTGTGATCCTATTAAGGCATTAGACATAATACCTTAGGATTTGGTGACGTTTATTTTCCTTAAAGTTAAAGAAAATATTATTTCATTAAAAATAGATATTTCATTAAATCTCAATAACTTTGGGACTAAATGAATAAAGATTTCAATGATAGTTTGGCATTCCGTTAGTTACTAAATGTTACATGTTTATTGTTACCAATATTTGTTCCGAATTTATAAAATAAATTCGAGAGTCGATTACGCGTTTCGATACGATAGTACGTTTAAATAAAATAAATTAAATTAAACGTACAGATGAATAGTGTCATACGAACATACGTATATTAGAAATTCGAAATGTTACATCCTCCCCTACTTGAGAGAATTTCGTCCGCGAAATTAAGTAAAAGTTATACAAAAACCTGAGAAATTGCCTGGCTTTTATTTATTGTCATTGCAAAGCATACTGCAATAGGAAATTGCCTCTGAGAAATTTTGACTGGAATCGATTTCTTAGACGGTGTCATTTTCAATCTTGATATTAAAGTATAATGCCCAACGTTTGTTCCAGTAATTACCTTTGCCTCAATTACATGTTTCCCAAGCCTCACGACTTGCAGCCGTGTACCATTGCATAAACCATTTGGTTGATCAATGTTTCTAAGTAACATGATTGGCGTGCCAACCTTGAGCACTAACCTGTGATTAGGCAACCCGGAAATTTTCAAACTGTTTAGCACTTCAGCAGAAAATAATGCAGCATCAATTTCCGTTGCTTGTTCAGACTCACATATACTATCCGAGCTAAGATATATCTTTTCAGTACCTGTCAATAATTGGAGAAATATTTAAAATACAATAGCAAAATTAAAATGTATGAATATTTCTGTATAAAAACAGAGATGGATCCCAAATATTACCTGGCATCATTTCTAGCAATTTTCCGTTTATAGAATTAACTAAACTGTGAGTTGGAGCAAGAATTGCTCTTTGTTGAAAATAAATAAGGCTGTCCAAATTATTTTTCATATCAGGATATGTAAACGAAATAAGAGCAGTAACAGGATCATCGATAGTATCAATAAGCAAGTCAGGGGGGATTGCGATTTCAACTTCGCCATCATTTGGCGCGCCAAGAAGACCATCACCAAGATTCAAAATCCATTCTGCAAACTCTTTGATTTCTTCAAGATCAGGCTGCATAGTTCCCACTCATAGTCTCATATTAACTGTTAGCTTGAGGACCCGGCAATAGTTCCATAGATACGAAGAATTCAAAGATGCATTAACAATGTCACTTCTTGTACCTTTAGGAATCACAGGGAGGATTTGTCTAAAGTCACCACCAAAGAGAACAACTTTCCCTCCAAAAGTTGTAGCTTCGCTGTTTGGCCTACTTGAACGTAAAATATCTCTCATGGTTCTATCAAGAGCCTCGAAACAATGCTTGTGTATCATGGGTGCCTCATCCCAAATGATCAATTTTGTTTTTTTTATTAAAGCCGCGAGATCACTGTTAGGGTCAATAGAACATACTGAGTTTTCCACAATATGAATTGGAATAATGAATCTTGAGTGTGCAGTTCTTCCTCCATCTAGTAAGAGGGATGCAATCCCACTTGAGGCAACATTTAGCACTATATCACCTTTAGATCGTAAAGCAGCCGTCAATGTTTTCCAGAGGAACGTCTTCCCAGTCCCACCATATCCATACACAAAAAAAACCCCCCCCTTCATCTTGATCTACTGCTTTAATAACAGTATCATATATATGTAGCTGTTCTTGTGTTAAGGTACGTACATAACCATCGTGCTCGGTTCGTAATACTGCTTTATCGTACATGAGCTCGCTTCTTATCAATTGGTTGCTCAATAACGACACATATTCATCATCAGGGCAAGGCATATCTGGGAAGTTTTTTAGTGTACTGCCGTTACTTTTTAGCAACTCTTCAATATTTGACAGACAAAGATTCTTAAGATCTTCTTCCCGAAGAACCAAACCTAGAACATAAAGTAAAAAAAACTCATGAAGCAACATTTAATGGTTTCAAGGAAGAAATATATTTTACAGGAGAATTCAACTCGATTACCTGGGCAGTTAAGAATGTGCCGCTGCCTATGTTGAAGGTCTTCACTTAGATACTTCCAGGTTTTCAACCACAATTCATGTGGACACGTTATAGAATTTGAAAGCAGCAACATTACAAAGAAATGACGCAAATGCGACCCAGTTGCCCAGGAACTTGCTTCTTTAATGGCGTTGACATATTCTTTATCATCATTTAAAAGACCCAATTCTTGGCACGCCTCTTTGTAGGTTGAAAACAACGTTCCGTTATCTGTCTTTATGTCATCAAAACATGTTGGTCCTTTGACATGATTCAATAACATTCTCAAATAGTAGACATCGCCAAGTGAAGGCGGAACATAATGTATTCTTCCAATACTACCACCTGGGTGTGTTCTTCGCACCCATTCCCTATCCTTACGAATCCAAACATAATGCCTTGGGAATTCGACATATTTCAAAGTTCTCGCAAAAGCATCAACATGATTACATTCCATCCATTTAAGAAACATTGACTGTTTCACAGTGGGATTAGACACAACATCGCACAGATTAAGACCCTCATCGTATACAATGCTCTGTTTGTCTTTGTCATGAAATGGCAGAATTTCAACAGGAGGCCACCTATAATGAATATCATATCCAAAAATCCTCCACGCCGCCTCACAAGCAGAGACGTATCTACAGCAAATAATATATAGTTACTTATATGATTTCGATAAATACCTTGAACCATAAACATACATGATAAAATTTTAAAGGTAAATGATCACCTGCAATCAAGATAATTTTTAACCTCGTCAGCGTTTTTTTCCATTTGAGCATCACTGTTGCCTTGATTTGTTTGATAGACAGAAGCAGTAACCCTATCAGGTCCCTTGTTTATGTATTTAAATAGATACTTGATAGAACCTGTTTGGTTGCACCATTCTACATTCATGTGACACTGATATTTTTGAAGAAGAGAAGCATTGTAAGGAACAACATATCGATTGTCAAGTGGAACGCCATTTTTTTCCACTATATTGCCCGTGTTCCGACGCCTATATACAGGATACCCATCAGCATCGACAGAGGTTTCATCTTTAAATTTCTTTGGAAAATTCTTGGAACATTTGCCCCGAACCATACATGGACAACCTGGGTTATCTTTACCACAAGGTCCATGGACCATAAATTGCTTCACAAGATCATACAACTCCGGATCTTCTTGTTTGTCGGGGATCTCAGCACTTATTACGCGTTCTACATGGGCAGCTGTTGGGAACTTGTTTTCAGGGCTCAAGAACAAACAAATGTGAGCATGAGGCAGACCTCGCTTCTGAAATTCTACTGTGTAGATAACTGCAGCCCATAATGTCAATGTAAATAGGCGTCATGATCTAGGAAAAAGTTATCTATACATTAAGTAATTGAACAATAAAATGCATTAAATTCACCTGCTTGTAGAGGACCAAAGAGCTGATCGTTCTTGAACTCGTGTATTAGGTGATCGAGTTTAATCTTGAAAAGCCTCGTCAGAATATCGGGCCTCTCCTCAGGCTTAAGTGTTTTATCGAACAAACACCTATGGATTTCAGGCCAGTTGGGATTGCAAGTAACAGTTATGAAAAGATCAGGATATCCCACAGACTTGCATATAGCCATAGCATCCAAATACTTTTGCATCATATATCTGGCTCCACTGGTAAACGACGATGGTAGCAATATACGCTTACCTATCTCCGACGTATCATTGTTTCCATTTTCAGAACTCTTTTGCAAATTTTGAAAAGTATCAGTTCGAAGTCTCCTTTGTTGCTTCTTGATGTAACTCAGCCTATCAGATTCGACCATGGTGTATGCATCAACTAAGAACTGGTGAAATAGTTTCTTTGCGTGAAGTAACAAAGAAAACTACTGGGGTCGATCCTGTATCCTGTAACAAAAAAATTCTCTCATTGTAAGCCTGGTCCTGGTACCGTCATAATCATCTGGAATCCCCCTGTGTTTGATACCATCTCTATAACCATCTTCAGCATACGGGAAAATCAATGGATATTGCAAAGGAAGGTAAGAAGGGTGCAGCTCACTAATTCGCTGGAGAGCCCCGGATTTAGTTCTCACAATAATGTCCCGTTGATCAACTAACCCGTCAACATCACCTACTATTAAGGCAGCAACTTCTGATGATGTTGGTAAATTGTAAGTTCGACCGTCTTTAACCCTTGCTGCAACTAGTTTAAGGCTTACATCTTGCAACTCGTTTTCTTTCAAGCAATCTCTAACCATTCTAAATGACTTTACAAGAGGATTGTAAGAGTCCAATAGGTTTTTAAGAATGTTAACTGTCTCAGGATTGAGCTCCTCAGTTTTCCCGCCTTTGATTTGTTCGTGTGCACTGTATACGGGGCAAAAAGAAGCATTTAAAACGAAATTAGCACAAATTAAATGTTTTTCACAAAAACAGCATACCATGATTTCATGAATCTAAGATATAGGCAAAGGGAATGAACAATGACCTCATTGCTTTCAGCCGATTTGCAACTTCATTTTCTGAATCGTATATATAAAGCTGAGAAAATTTAGGTCCGTGTCCATCAGAGGGTAAAAGACTACCCATTCTATGGAAATTTTGCCCCTGTAATCTAAAGCAATATGGGCCCCTACCTTTCTGAACACTTTTGTCAACCTTGCCGCCCATTGATGTGAAAGAGAACATGGTGTTATAAGCACGTATGTTATTCATAAAATTGATACTCCTTGAATGGGTACCTTTATAAAGATTGTATAGCAAAGTTGGAGGCTGTCTTGCCTGGGGAAGCTCTACCTGGCCATTCTTACAACAGAGGGAAAATGACCGTTTCTTACGATCATGATTGGCCCTCAGCATTTCAGCTTCCCACAGCATAGCATGGCAATTGCCACAAACATGTATTGGATCTCCATGATCAATATATTCTTGCAAAATTGAATACAGCATATATATGTCATTAAATAAAAAATTGAAATAAATCGCGAAAAAAACAATGAGAAATAGTAACATTCCAAAACAAATACCTTTGGAAATTGCACGAAATTTTTTCGTTGCATCTGTTAACTCGTCGGTATGAACTCCAGATTTGGCCTGCGGTACTTCAACGGGCTTAGAGCCTGTAGATTTCTGTTTTGGCATACCAATACCGATCTTTTCCTTCCCCTTTTTCAAAGAATTGCTAGCAAATGCACCGTCTGAAGCACCCTCAACAAATGAACCAACGCAACCAGGTGTAAGAACCCAAGGCATGGCATTTGATGGGTTGGGTTTAGAGCCTTTAGATTTCTGTTTTTGCACAACAACACCCATCTTTTCCTTTCCCTTTCTCAAAACATTGGGGGCAAATGCCTGGGCCATGGTACTTGATAGGTTGGCCTTGCTACAATCTTACAGAACAAAAACATAGAATCAAATATCAATTGTAAATCTCCCTGAAATTTGTTAAAAAACAGGGAACCGGATAAAAAAAACAAACAACTATACCATTGATAACAAACAATGCTCGAGTGGTGCTTGCTGAAGCATTGACATCAGGAAAAGTAAACATTATATGCCCAGATGCTGTTTTTCCTGGGGAACTTTGTATAACACTTGATGGAGGAATGTAGTGAGGAGGTGTATTTCGAGAAACTAAGTGTGGATATGCTAAAGAAGGCCTTGGCGGAGAGCCCAGCCTCGGATCGAAACCATGCCTACGTTCCTGTAAAACAATCTTTCTTTTCTTACGTTTCAATGCACACATTGACGGTGATAACTGACCTTCGCGGTCTTCACTTTGGTTGGTATATTTTTTTTGGTTATCCATAGAATAAAACTTGATGGAGATATGGAAAGGAGTGATTATAAATCATATGTAGTATACCCAACGACCTCTCTTTCCTTGGAAAAGAAACATAAGTACAAATTATTGGTTGGCATTCATAAAGGCAAAGCATTTAAGACAAAAAGTTACAAAAACTTCTTTTTAGGCAATTTCTTTTTAGGCAAAGCATATAGTTGTTACTTATGTTTTTATATGTAAAAAGATTCCATAACAATAAAAAAAAACATAAGTCATAACCTTTGTGGATAATAAAATGCGGTGGATATAATACCCAAAAAATGAAGCATTGGGAACCTAAATCTGGGCTTAAAAGTAACAACTATAAATGCCAAAGAGATGATATAACATCAGATGTTCAAGGGGCTTGCAACTAATCCCACGAACCCCTCAACTAAATCTAACTAAAACCCAACCATTAAACCTACACAATCAAAAATGCACACTTTTTCCCATGTGGACATCCTGAACGCTTGCCACCTCCACTTTCCTAGTCTCACTCTCTAAACTCATTTAGTTATGCTCGATCAACCTTGCATTAAATCATCAACAGATGATATAACATCATGGCCTATCATACAACCACCCCCCCCTCCGCCCCCCACATAGATATGTATATGTATATATACTACTAAGAACCGATCACGGACAGTTTACAGCCACTGATTCTTGGCCATATCCAGTCAATATGAAAAAGTTCGTAGAAATAGAAACCAATGCAATAAAACAGCGAAGGTATATTCATAATAGAACGAATAACGCAAAACGCTAACAAAAATATTAAAGAGCAGCAGTGTACATTACAAATTTCTAACGTCTGAAATATATAAGCAAATCATAAGTGGGACTCGCTACTTCTTAACAGGTCTTGATCCTGAAGCATCTTCATCAGCCTTTCTCTTAGCCGGTGTCTCCTGGCTCTTTTCAACCAAGCCCAAATCGTGTTCCAAACTTTTTTTAGCAACCATCTTTTGTTGGACTTTCATCAACCAAGACTGATTTTTTTTATCCTTTTGCTGGGCCATGAGAATGGGAACCATTTCCCTGTGCTTAGTAAAGCCAAATCTATGGGCAGACACGCCTGACAACTTCTTAGGATTACCCCCCTCTCTATTGACAACCATAGAAAAAAGGTGTCTTTGATCTTCGCTGAGGATCACAACACTGGTAATCTTTGCAGGTTCGTCTCTATGCTGCATGAAGTAATCATACTGGGCTTTGGCAGCTTGCCTTTCTTGAGCTTTTATTTTTCAATCGTCTTCCATAGACCTGAAACTTGAGAGATCAGCATCTTTAGCATATTTTCTTGTCGGTTGTGTCCTTGGCTTTATCACAGATTTGGGCCTCTTCTCCAACTCTTTTTCCACCCTCTTCACCATCTCAGCAATCCTCTCCCTAGTCATCTTATGTTCTTCCAATCTTTGTTCTACAAGTTCTGCAATAGGCTTGTTGAAAGAAAGCTGGTCAAATTCTTTGTTCTCTTCAGTGTAGTTCTTGCTAATTTCTAGATCACCAACCATTTCAACAACTTTAGCAATCCTGGGATCATCCTTGATCATTTTGTATTTTTCAATTGAAATGCCTAGAGATTCAGCATCTAGCACATCAAGAGTTCCATTTTTTGCATGCTCTTCTCTAAGGATTTGTCTTTGCACCGCAGCAGCCTTGTACTGGATACCTACTATCATTTGAAGTTGTTGCAACCTCGATTGATCGGCGTTAGGATCGATGGCGGGGAAGCCATATTCATCTA
>JAOEHQ010048301.1:0-10285 GCA_025447715.1 Asclepias incarnata | reverse complement strand
TAGGTCACGAAATTTGGATGTAAAGGTTCAAGTGTTGAAAATTTGGTGGCAATCTACAAGTGGTAAAGACCACATGTTAGAGTTTATTTCGGATGATAAAAAAGGTTTGACATTATTTTACTTTTTTTATATTATAGAAATTTTATTACATTATTTTTATAGTTTTTACTATGATCATTTGTTCCATCATTTCTATTCATTTACAAATTTTAACAATGGAACCATTGTCAATGGAACCTTTTTTTAGAGAGCTTTTGTATCGTGTATCTCATTTTGCTTTGAAAGAGATTTATCAGCAATATAAAAAGTTTAAAGATGGTAATACTTACAAATCTTATATTTTTACTTTGGTATTCATACTGAAAGTTTTCTTTTCTTTGTTATGCATTCTGAAAGTTTTCTAGTCCTTATTATTCATGTCTTTGTAGGTACAATGGGTACTTGCACGGGTCATTTTATGGCAACCATGAGTCTTCCATGTTCCCACAAAATAGAAGAGTGGCATGGAAGGGCGCTTCCACTGGAGCTTATATATTCATCCAAATTGGAGAATTGATACATTATGTTTAACTAGGGATCGTGATTCACACAATGATGGCAATGACAAATTTGATAAGTTGCATAATGAGTTGCATTCGAAGTTTCAAATGTGGCCTCTCAAGAAGAAAGAGTTGGCTACTATGATGATCACTAAACTTATCGACGAATCGGATACACTTTTTGAGCTGGTTATTCAACGACCAAAAGGGAGACCGCCAAAATCAAAAAAGAAAAGAGGAATAACTTCAACAAGAAGAGATCCATCAAGGTTTGAGCATGTAGAATCATCACAAACACACAACTCATCAACATCTACTTGTGTCGAAAAAAACAGTGGAACAACTAATGAATTTGACAACAATTCACTTGCTTTAAATCTATACTCAGATTTTTGAAGTGATTAAATGCTGTTAGAATAAGATAGCCTTGACTCTTGAACAATGAATTTTTGTATATTCGACAGGCACCTTTTGGAAACTTGTATGCTTAAAGTTTTGGATCGTATGTTTTGTAATCATGTCCTAATCAAGTTTAGATATAAAGTTTAGATATAGGCCTGTTGTATGCTTTTGAAACTTGTTTTATGTAATAGCTTTGACCGCTAATGTATTGAAATTTTTGGTTCGAAGGTTAGGAGGAATAACATTTTGACTGCTAATTTGGACTGGTTTACTAGTTCTTCCAAGAATAAATGTTCTGCTGCAATTGGCTTCAAATGGATGCTTAATCAAAGTATATATCTTCAAACAATGAATGGTGGGATAACTGATTTATTTATGTGGATTGTAATGGTGGGGTAATTGAACTGAGCTAGAAGACAAGAAATGAAGAAAACAAAAAAAGCGGGAATGGAGATAGGGGTTGTGGGCCATCTACTGATATATATTAAATGATGATATAAGGGCATATTGGTAAAATCATAAAATTTGTGGTAGATCTATTGATTTTGATGGTACTAATATCAGTAGCGTTTTTTTTATTATCCATCTATCTATCTATCCGGGTTTTCAAAACATCCTAATCCAATTCCTCAATTCGAAAAATCCGAGAAATTATCCGAAAATCACATATTTGGTTTTTTGGATATGAACTTTTCAAAATTATCGGATGTCCGAAATATTTAAAGGCCAAGCTTCTTCCATGCTTTTAATCTATAATTCTATATATATATATATATATATATATATTCTAGGTGATACCCGTCCGTTGGACGGAACCGGCTTCACGAGTTTAGTTGGATTATATCTACGTACGTGCATGTCAAGTTTAATATAATCCAAATTCTAGAAGTTTGAGTTACTAATACCTTATATACAGCCCTTAGGGCTCTGTTTAGCAAAACCCATACTTTTTTAGTTGAAAGATATTTTTTTTTTGTACGTGTTTGTAGAGCATTTATGGTCAACAACTAAACTTGTGAAGCCGGTATTCTTGGACACATAATAAGTAACTCAAACTTGACATGCACGTATATACTAGGTGATACCCGCAGGGCCGGTCCTGAGTTTTTTCATGCTCAGGGCGAGTCCGTCAAATGATGCCCATGTTAAACAAATAACCCGTAATCTTTTTAGGTACCTAAAACGTAGTGAAGCTACTCGACTCATCTGTACGCATGTTTTGGTATTTTTAAGAAAAAAATTTGAAATGTAGCTAAATGAAGCTAATATAAAGTAAAATAATGTTTTGGTATTTTTTTAAGAAAATAATATTTATGAGCATTAGTTTTTTAGACAAAAATTGTTTGAATGTGTAAAACTTTATAACTTTTGTACCATTTATAAGTAGTAATAGTATAATTAAAAATCATGTAAAACCAAATAACAAATTAGATTTTAATAATTTAAAAGTAAAAAAAGTAAAAAATACATAAAAGAAATTGAATAGCTTATTTAAATGCTATGTAAAATAACAGTTTTATATTGAAGTTAAGTACATATTAATTTAATATAGTCATAAACATAATAGTCAAATATATCAAACTAAAGATAACGTGACTTCACTCCGATAACAATCACAAATCACGCATTCTCCCCTTCCTCTCTCTCTTCTAACCCACCTCCATCCCCTTTTTCACATGCTCTGACTTTTCCTCTCTCTAACGTTACACACCAAACCGAACTGGTAAACTCCATAACCACAACCGTAGCCATCATTTCTCACCTCTGACTCCTCCTATACATATTATAATAATTGTTGATATGCCATAAAATAACACCAACCAAAATATATGATGAGCAGAATCTCACGGATCAGATGTACTCCGACGAGGCGGCGATCCCAACCATCTTCACCGTCATCCTTCTCCAACCATCCTTAGAGCCGGAATTTAGTATAACATCACATGGATCGAAAGTTTGATGCCCCAAAAGTTATGAGAATTCACATATTCTTTGATTCTAAGTTTGAAATGAACCTATTATAACATACATGGACTGATATTTTGTTGCCCCCTTGATTATGATGCTCCGGGCCGTCGCCCATTTGGCCCACCCCCAGGGCCGGCCCTGGCACCTATAAGGCTATAAATGACGTGGTGTACCATACTTGTTATAAAAAACTTTTGGATTAATAATAACAACATACTTTTTTTATTTTTTTCATTTAACCAACGAACTTTTAAAATCTGTTTCTTATTTGTCTATTTTTAACCATCTTATTTTTTTATGTTTCACTTAATCAACGAACTTTTAAAAATTTGTTTTTTGTTAACCATCACGTAACTCTAGATAAGAGAAAGGATGACAAAGTCGTGTTAAGCAATGTATGATATATGATATATCATAGTTTAGTTATAAACTCATGTCAGTAATGTGAAAATTCTTTAAAACTGTTGCTTATATATCAACTCTCAGGTGAGTTTTGCAGCCCCTTTTTATTGAACTTTTGGGGTGGAAAGATACTAAAACTGTTTTCTACTGTTTTTATGCCATAGATACAAACTTTGTTTAACGTACAACCTACGTGACGTTTCGGAGTATATGTGCCTTAGTCAGACTTATCCGTTCAATATTGTGATAGAGTCATGCCATGCCATATGTGTTGAGTCAGGTCATTATGCGGGTGTTGAGTCACGTCGTTGTATAGGTGTTTGAGCAATGTCATGCTATAGGTGTTAGAGCCATGTCATGCCATAAATGTCGAGTCATGTCATCTTGTAGGTGTTAAGTCATGTCATTGTGTTGTTGTGTGAGTCATGCCATGTCATATGTGTTTATAAATAGATCGTCATGTTTACAAGAGGTTTCCATGTTCATAAATGTGTTGTCATGATCATAATTGGTGCAAATATGTGAATTTTGTGTGTATTGTGTGTGGTTTTGGCGTGCATCCATTCTGTCGAGAGTGAGGGATACCATATGGGGCGGTTCACCCGATATCCTGACATGTTCATAAGTACATCCTACTTGGCTGCGAATAGAGGAATACCACGTGGGACGGTTCACCCGGTATTCTATAAAGTTCATACGTACATCCTATTCTGCAGAGGGTAGAGGGTATCAAATGGGGTGGTTCTCCCGGTACCTCGTTCATAAAATGTTTTCCCCTATGAAATCGTATACTATACTTATGATGTTTGACATTCTTAATACGACAGGGACAACACGTAAGTGTTTGCTAAAGCTTATCTACTCGATACTCACATACTCCTTATGGATTTTATTACGAATTTTATCACGATCTGCTTTGTCTTTATCTGATTGACATAATGAGTTATTTTGTATAAAAAATGGGTTTCCTTCGGACATAACAGATTTACGGTGTTCAAAAGGATTTTATCGGACTTTTCAATGACTTGTTCATATCTAAACCTACAAACTCACCAACCTAGTGTTGACATTTTCAAGTATCTTTTCAGGTTATTTCAAGGTTGATTTTATGGCTTTAGAGGCTGAAAATCTTAGCTGGACTTAAGGATTGATGATGCATTATAGTTGATAGACCCGGGCACGATGCTTCGGTTTTATCCCGATTATGAGATTCTTTTGTGATGTAATTGACTGATTGTATTATTTTTGTGTTCAATATAAGTGTTCATATAATTCCTCTGTATAATTTCATTGCGCAATCTTCTTAATGTTGCATCTCGCGTTTCCGCCACCGACGGGGTGTTACATCTTTAATGAAAGATGACGAAATTTTAAGAACACCCATATAATTTTTATAATTTATCGATGTACGGTTTTTGAGATAAAAGATTTTTAAATGAATTAGATGAACTAGTGATTTATGAAAGAGGGATAAAAAAAAGAAGAAGTAAATATGTGACTGAAAATTGTCCTTTGGTTTTTATCATAATTATTGTTTGCAGATAAACATTTACCTATTTTGAAAATATGAAAAATAAACTTAAAAATCCCAATATATCGTCCTTGATAACCCGACCGGTTCGAATATAAAAGACCGCCGACAGTTTACCGCCATTTCATACAACTTGAAAACATAGCTCTAACCCCAAACACACTATACAAATTCACACCAACAATTGAAGCTTAAGAAATAACACAAACCCTAATTTTGATAACTTGAAATTATGGAAGAAGAAGACGATGTAGAAATCCTTTCTATCTCCGATTCCGGTGACGATTTCACTTGCGATGAATCCGAAGAAGAAGATGAAGACTTTAATGACCTATCTGGTTCTAACAGTGATGCAAATTGTGAACAAAACGACGTCGTACCACCACCGGATTCACCGAATCAAAAATCGCAGAACGTCAATGCTCTTTTGAGGTAATCCGCTTTTTTAGGTCAATTTATTTAATTTTTTATATCAAATTAATATGCATTTTTTATTATTCATTTTTATTTTTAATAATATATAATTATCAATCATGAGTCTATTAACATAATAAATTTATATGTTATCAGTGGAAATTTAGTGGTGAAAAGGCAGCCATTACTTCCACGAGTGCTTTCGGTTAGTGAAAGAGAAGCAGTTTTAAGGAAGCCGTTTAAACCGCCTTCGGATGAGGGATATTCAGATCAGAAGGAGCAACTTATTCGTCGTTTATGTGCTCGTAAACGATTTGTACCTTGGGGTTCCAACAGGCCAGTTTTGGTTAATATTACAAACAAGTTGGATGTTCCTGTTTCTGCTGAGGAGGATGTTCCCGAAGAGAGCGTACATCTGCCACCGGATATTGAACCCTTAATTTTATGGCAGTCTGAAAAATGTGAAGATGGTGATGACGGTTTAATATGTGTAGAAGTTGATCATGTACTTGTTAAGTTCCTTAGACCCCATCAAAGGTACTTTATTTATTCACACAATGTGTTATGTACTTATAGACATACATCGAAATATATGCTTGTAGCTTACAAAATGTAATTGATATTGCAGAGAAGGGGTTCAGTTCATGTTTGAATGTGTTTCGGGATTATGCTCCCCTGATATAAATGGCTGCATTTTGGCTGATGACATGGGGTAAATAACTAAATTTTATTTGGTGTTGCTCAAAATGATTTGATGATGTAAAATGACCGTTTTCTTATGTAGAACTACTGGGTTGTTTATATAGGTTAGGGAAGACTTTGCAGTCGATTACATTGTTGTATACGCTTCTTCGTCAAGGTTTTGATGGAAAGCCAATGGTTAAAAAGGCAATAATTGTAACGCCTACGAGTTTAGTAAGTAACTGGGAGGCTGAAATTTTGAAATGGGTTGGTGAAAGAGTTAAGCTTGTGGCTCTATGTGAAAGTAGTCGTGAGGATGTCATCTCTAGCATTGATAACTTTAGAAGGACAAATAGCCGATTACAGGTAAAGGATGTTAAGGCTTTTTTATTGTAGTAGACAGCAACTGACCCTGATTCTCTGCCAGGTTCTGATTGTTTCGTATGAGACGTTTCGGATGCATTCATCAAAGTTCAACGATAGTGGTTCTTGTGATCTTCTCATATGTGATGAAGCTCACAGGTTGAAAAATGATCAGACCCTGACTAATAAAGTAAGAAAAATCCTGTAAATATATAAACGTATAGATTTTGATATCCTTGAGCCTAATTTTTTACCATCCTATCTTTTTGGATCAGGCATTGGCTGCTCTAGCTTGTAAACGACGCATTTTGTTGTCGGGGACTCCAATGCAAGTGAGGAATATTTTTGGATTATTTCTCCTCCCCATTTTATAAATGACAACATCCGTCTCACCACGTAGTTTAGTAAAAACTTTTGAATATTAGAAAATCGTCTAAAGTTCCTTTCATTGAAGTCCCGTGGAGCTCAATTAATACCATCAACATATGATAGCAGTTAACTGGCAAATACTCCGTATGTAGTTTGAGTTTTTCCGGAAAAAGGACAATTAGTATAGGACATCCATAATGAAAATTACTGCAGTTTTTATGGGAGAGGGGAGTCTCAAGTGTTCATTGTTGTCAATTCTTCTGTCTGTTTTGTAACGCAATCTCTCCTTCACCTCTTATGTTAAACCACCAGAATCACCTAGAAGAATTTTTTGCCATGGTCAACTTCACCAACCCGGGAATTTTGGGCGATGCTGCATTTTTCCGACGATATTATGAGGTCAGTTAAGTAATTAAGCTCTTCATAGTTAAATACTGTATATCTGATCAATTTGAGAACTATAATCCTGGATTTGAACTATTGTAGGTAATTATAGTTCTTGTGAATTGTACTTTTGGGTTGCTGTTTGGCACATCAGTTAAGAATGGATAATAAGTGGAAATGTCCATGGAGAATAGTCAGTTTTCTAGTTTAGTTTTCATTGTTTTAACTTGATTTTATTTCTGTGCTCGGATTTAAATACTGATTTGTAGACACCCATCATTTGTGGAAGAGAACCCACTGCCTCTGAAGAAGAGAAAAATCTTGCCAATGAGCGCTCAGCAGAACTGAGTGCAAAGGTGAATCAGGTAATGTTGTCTTATCTACATATCATAAATCATAAATTTAAAACCATCTGCTCATTCGTGAGACGTGTTGTCAGTTTATATTGAGGAGGACTAATGCTTTGCTTTCAAATCACTTACCACCAAAGGTATGGAGTTATCTCTGTCATATTCCCTATTTATTTGGCTATGGTCTTCTCTTTTACAACAATCATGTGATATGTAAATACAAAATACAATAGATGCGCTTTTTGCTTATCCCTCTTTTTTTATATATAAATTTTTAAAATTTCACATTTGCTATTGTTGGTTGTTAATGGTAAACCATGTTTGTTTTTTGATCTATATATTATTGCTGAAGGACGAGTACAAATTTGCAGATAGTTGAGGTTGTTTGTTGCAAGCTGACTCCTCTCCAAAAAGAACTGTACAATCACTTTATTCATTCAAAAAATGTAAGTCTATTTGGGCATCGTTGTTTAGAATTATATGTTAATTATATGCGTAATGATAGTGGTTTAGCATTGACCGTTTGAACACACATGGTTTTCCTTTTTCGGTGCCGGTTTGTAGGTGAAAAAAGCAATTACTGAAGATGTAAAACAAACAAAAATTTTGGCTTATATAACAGCCCTAAAGAAGCTCTGCAATCATCCAAAGGTAAAACATTACTGAAACTCTGGAAGAATTAAAACATTATTGATGTCCTTGTCAAGTGTTTGGTTCATAGGAAATGTTTTCTGATGAATGTTCTTTATAATGAAGCTGATTTATGATACGATGAAAAGTGGGAACCCAGGGACTGCAGGGTTTGAGGGCTGTATGCGCTTTTTTCCTCCAGAAATGTTCTCTGGAAGGTAAACCATTTATTATTACGATATGCCTACTTGTGCACTGTTTTCTATAAGTGTCGTTTTTTTGTTTCTTTGTTAGATCTGGATCATGGACTGGCGGTGATGGAGCATGGGTTGAACTATCAGGGAAGATGCATGTCTTAGCCCGTTTATTGGCTCACCTGCGTACGAAAACCGATGACCGAATTGTATTAGTTTCAAATTATACGCAGGTTAGCATATTCCACTTGTAGCTATGATAATTTTTGTTGCCTGTTCTTTTATGTTTGTATTAGTGGCAACTAGACTAATGATTATTTCCAAACTTATTATGCTGATGATTCTTGCTTTTATTCTTCAGACCCTGGATCTTATTGTTCAGTTATGTCGTGAACGAAGATATCCATTCTTAAAGCTTGATGGTTCTACATCAATCAGCAAAAGACAAAAGCTGGTCAACTGCTTCAATGATAAATCAAAGGTATTCATAATTTTATTTATTGATCATTTAACAATTACATAACAGTATACTTCGTTATCTTGCAGGATGAGTTTGCATTTCTTTTGAGCAGCAAGGCTGGTGGCTGCGGTCTCAACTTGATAGGTGGAAATAGACTTGTTCTGTTTGATCCTGATTGGAATCCCGCCAATGACAAACAAGTATTTAATGCGAATTTTGTGACAGGTGTTTTTTATTATGGGTACAAATTTGTCTTTTTTCAATAATATTTTTACTTCCCCGCAGGCTGCTGCAAGAGTGTGGAGGGATGGACAGAAGAAGAGAGTATACATCTATCGGTTTCTAAGCACAGGAACCATTGAAGAGAAGGTATTGATTTTGTTTATTTTGTTCCCAATTTCTGTAAGCAAGGCTAAGTTGGTGTTTCATGAGATGTATTTTGCAGGTGTATCAACGTCAGATGTCCAAAGAAGGGCTTCAAAAAGTAATTCAACAAGAGCAAGTTGATCCGAAGATCCAGGTGTTTGTTATTTTATCCTTTTGAACATATGCAAGTGGCGTTGTTTTTAAATATTTAATATTTAATATTACGCGTCGTCTATGCAGGGGAACAATCTTTCGACAGAGGATTTGAGGGACCTATTTACATTTCACGAGAATGCGAGGCAAACTTACTCTTTAAGTTTTTATCCACTGTATTAATAGCTTAGTGATTGATTTGTAAAATATCTACTTCACACATCGCTGAGGAATGGAGATCTGCAAACATAGATTATTTAGGAAAAAGGGAAACATGTAATTAAAAAGGGTTTAGTATCTGGGAGTGTAAGGAACTTTTATACTTTTACTATTGTATGAATGTAACTTACATTTTGTGCATTTAAGGAAAAAACTTTGTAAAAATGTTCAAATCATGTAACATTGTATACGTGGCAAACCATATGAGCTGCCACGTGGAAGTTTTTGATTGGTCGGTTACATGATTTGAACATTTTTACAAAGTTTCTTCCTTAAATGCACAAGACCTTTGTTCTTTCCTACTATGACCATTTGGTCATAGTTAGTTACATTCTCAGAAACTAATCCCTTTGATAATTTGTAACAAACTTCTAGTTTATTTTTTTAAAAATTGGTTTACAAGAAAGTTAAATTTTACAAATATATATCACAAATATAAATTGTATATAAAATTAAAAAATCGTATGCGGGTTGACGGATTATCTTATAGATATATCTATAGGTTTTTCAAATGGGTATCACGGGTTCGCGGAACAGATTTATCCATGACGGATATGGTATATCCATTACTCACCCGTAACCCGTAAATGAGTACATATTTATACACCCGTAAAATTTATTGAATTTATCAGAACAGTTATCCATGAGTTATGAATTCTTTCTCGCCATTGTCATCCCTAAATAGACAGCTATTTCCAAACACACCCTTAGTGTATTGTATGTTTTGCAATAGTGATGAGCATCATGTTTCCGACCAACCTCGTTCAAACACATGAAATCTTCCCATTTGTCACCGTGTGTGTCTTTTCACACTTAAAAGTGCTCCATGGAGTTAAACCCAAAGTGTCCTCCACAATGAA
>JAOEHQ010048300.1:0-21259 GCA_025447715.1 Asclepias incarnata | reverse complement strand
TTTGGTTTATATTTAATGAGAAAGTGTAGAATATATTTCATAAACTTTAAAGACAACTCTATAGTTTTTTACCCGGTAAAAAGAACTTAATGTACCTATTTTATCTCTCTCATCTATTATTATTTTATCACTCAATTCTCTAAAATAACCATATTATCTTTTCAATAACATCTCCTAAATTACCTAAAATATCCCCATTCCCTCAAATATCTACAATACCCCTGCCACCACCAACACCACTAGTCGCCACTCACCTCTCACGCCTCGTCACCGCCACCATCGCCCCGCCGCATTGCGCGAGTAATCTTCTAGTTATATATTAAAAGATAGTACTTATTATTTAACTATCTATCTCTAATAACCTAATTAAATGTGGATGGAAATTTTAAAATGATACGAACCATGTTTCACTATCGTAACTTTAGATTAAGATGATACCATTAATTATCAATATCAAAAGTAATATTATATTTTGACGTTTGACTAATACTTTTATGATACATGTCTTTCACTATTACACTACTGTTAAAGAGACCAAATGCATGTTCAAATATCATTATATTTACACAAAAAATCAATCGTGCGATATATATAGTCAATCATCGTACGGATATTAAGAATATTAATGTTTACAAAATGATGTGATACATGATGAAATTTAGAAAACCCAGTGATTTAATAAAATAGTAACTTGTTTATATTTATATTTGGTTCACTATCTTCTCAAAGGTGGCTTAGCTGCCAAAAACATGAAATATAACACGTTAGGTCGCGACATGTTCCTTGCATACATTTACGTGATTTACAAAGCTTAAAGGCTACATCTTTTCAATTCATGTGTTGTTGACTCATAAAATGAAAGAAAATGAGTAAAAAAAGGAGTGTTCCTATTAAAGCGAGATGTGTTTTTTTTTTTTTTTAGTTTACTTAGGCAAAGTGAATTCTTGACGCTGATGATTCCCGTTGTTCATTACCACTTTCAAATCTGTTATGTGACCACTTTAAATTTAACAAAAGAAACACCCTTCATGGTGGTCTATGTGTTCCAATTAACTTAAAAAAAAAAAAAACCAACTTGGGATAACAAAACCTTTAACAAAGTTTTATACTAGAAAATATTGGGTCAGATCCGGTTATGGATTGACCCATGGCTTGGGGATATTCCACTTAAAGACAAATTCCCTAACTTATTCAAGTTAGAAAAAGAAAAAAAGTGCATGGTGAGTGACATATTTAATTGGGTTCAAAGAAATTTTGGACGCATGAATTGGATGGATGGTGTATGTGGTGACACTGAGCTGATTGAGTGAAATGGGCTTCATATGTTGTTAAATTCGATTCAGTTGGAGGAAAAAATGGACAAATGGAGTTGGCTGGTAGGTACTAATCCAGATTTCTCGGTGAAGGTTGTGAAGAAGTTTTTGATAAGTGGAACGCACTCGAGTGGTCAAAGTGGGCCCCCACAAAATGTAACCATTTTCATGTGGAGGGTGGAATTGGACCGGATTCCAACTCTTTTGGCCTTAGATGTTCCGAATTGTAGCTTTTGGGATGTGAACTACGGGTTGTTTAATGAGGCCCTGGAGTCAGCGGATCATCTGCTTTGTTCTTGTTGTGTGGCGAAGGAGGTTTGGAACCGTATTAGTGTGTGGTGTAAGGCTAGCCCTCTCTTCGTTTCTCCGTCAAAGACTTGGCTGAAATACATATTCATATTGAAAGTATGGTTATGATAACATGTTGATGTTTATGGTAGGTTAGGAACAAGAAAAAAAATTTCAAATAAAGAAATGAACACGGGGAAAATCGTTATGCATATTAAATGCACAAGTTTTTTTTTGGTATAAAAACAGAATAATGAATTGTAACCTTAGTTGGAAGGATTTGTAAATTCAATATAATATAATCTTTGTATTGTATTTTTCCCCGTATAATTACGAGTTCATGTAAATAAAAGTTACTTTTTTTTGAAAAAATAAATTGGGTCAAACCCAAAAATCTTAAATCATACTCAAATAGTCAAATACACGAAACAGCCCATTTATTTAAGACATCCGGCCCACAAAAAAGCTTCAAAAAAAAAAAAAAAAAAAAAGCCTAAAAAAACTAAAAATCAGGGTTTTAATTTTTGAGATTTTATAATCATCATCGTCTTTTATTCCCAGCCGGAATATTATCACACTTTTCCGGCACCGCCTCAAAGAATTCCGTTGAAAGAAAAATGACTGAAGTAGCAAGCAACGTAGTACACGAAGTATTAGGAGAAAGGGCACAAGATCTTGACCAGCCCATAATCGATTACATAATAAATGTACTTGCTGATGAAGATTTTGATTTTGGATTTGATGGTGAAGGTGCTTTTGAAGCTATTGGTGATCTTTTAGTTGATTCTGGATGCGTTTCCGATTTCTCTGAATGCCATTCTGTATGTATATCTATATACTTCCTATATATTCTGTACTTTCTTTTATATTTTAATCTTTTTTTTGTTAGTTTTGATTATATATAAGTGAATCGTATTGTTCTCAACATTAAAAGATTGTGACTTTAGGAAACCCATTATAAGATAATCTTGTGTTTTGCTGTTTTCTAAAGCAAGGATTTTTTTTTTACCTTATGTTTTTGGGAGGTATATAGGGTTTGTGGTGTAACTAGTTTAAAGTCCCGGTTTACAAGACACGTTGACGACGAACAAATTGTCCACACGCCTCGTCTTGTAGTAAGGATGTTATGTGGAAGAGAAGGTTTAGACTGACTAAGTGGCCTGCTAAGGGGAGAGTATGCCTATATTGGGAAAAATGCGACCTTTTTTTTTAGTATCGAACTGAGCTACACACGCGAGGGTTGGCCTCAAATTTGTACAAGATCTCAACTACTAGGCTTATGAGTTATGACTAACATATATTTTCTTTACAAGCTTTTAACTTTGTTTCAAGATAATTTTAAAATATTTTTGAGGAGAATTTGTGATGTGCATGTCTATAGAGACGGTTTAGTATTGTTTACAAGTTAATTCACTAGTTCTTTTGATTGTTTTGTTTTTTAGCTAAAAAGTATCGAGAAATAGGACGGAGATGAGAAGTTTGAGTAACGGTTTTTTTTAACAAAATATAAATAGAGTCTGATATAGGTGAAACAAAGATATTTAAGTTACTTATGGTTCGTTGCTTCTTGAACACTGTTGTAGGTTTGTGGCAGACTATCAGAGAAATTTGGAAAGCATGGTTTAATAAAGATAAAACCGGCTGTTAGAAGCCTTGCTACACCATTTAGAATGAATGAGGGAATGGAGGAAGTGAAAGCTCCCAAAAAGAAGCCTGAGCCAGTTGACGGTCCTTTGTTAACTGAACGTGATAAAATCAAGCTTGAAAGGAGAAAGAGGAAGGACGAGCGTCAAAGAGAGGTAAGTTTCATTTATATATGGATGTGAGTGTGTGTTTATTTAGTTTTGGATGCACATGCATTTCTGCTTGATTCCTTACGAGTTAGGTGTCCAATTATTCTGGATTAATTATTATGGAATTTTTTAAAATTTTTAAATTACACCCGGGGAGGCTTATGTTTCATAAATGGCTTGGGTCAGCATGCTATTCTATACAATTATTCTCCATCCAGTCAAAAATTTGTTTGCAGTGTCTTGATAGAGTGCCGTTAGTTTTATTTTTGTCTTCTCATATATAATTCTTGATTGATCAGATGCAATACCAAATACATGTAGCTGAAATGGAAGCAGCGAAAGCTGGAATGCCTGTTGTATCTGTAAATCATGACAATAGTGTTGAAGGAACTACAGTTAGGGATATTCATATGCAGAACTTTAATGTGTCTATTGGTGGGCGTGAACTTATAACCGATTGTACTGTGACACTTTCTTTTGGGCGGCACTATGGTGAGTCTGATTTTCAATTCATTACAGCCCTTCATTTATATCACAGATTTTTGTACTGCCAGCAGTTCTGTATCGGTGGTTGTGTCCAGGCTAACTGCTGCTCTTTGACATGATTCTTTACTATTTCTGTTATATTCTGACTGTATTAATTCTTCTAGCAAGTATTCTTGTATGTGCATGTTTTTTGTATTTTGGTGGTTTTGTTCATTGATCATATATCAAGTAGCATCCTTTTATGTTTGGTATGTACTATGACACGCTACATCTTTTACAGGCCTCGTTGGCAGGAATGGTACAGGGAAAACAACTTTCCTGAGGTATATGGCTATGCATGCTATTGAAGGTATCCCTAAAAACTGTCAGATATTGCATGTGGAGCAAGAAGTTGTTGGTGATAATACATCAGCATTACAATGTGTCCTTAATGCTGATGTTGAGAGAGCAAAGCTTTTGGAAGACGAAGCCCATTTAATAAAATTACAGGTCTATATAACTGAGGGTTTGCCTTTGGTTCTGTGGTTTTTTTTATTCACCACTTTTGTTCAAAACATGTTTAATGTTTGCACATGCGTGTATTCATGGAACAACATGTGACTAATTTGTGTCATGTTTTTTGTCCTAAACAACATAAATATATGATTACTTCAGAGAGATGCTGAGCTGGATGCAGAAGCAAAGAAGGACCCGAGTTTGATTAATGATAATGATGGAATAGCACAGAAGCTTGAATTGATATACAAAAGGCTAGAGTTCATTGATGCATATTCTGCAGAGTCTCGTGCAGCTTCCATTCTTGCGGTTGGTCTCTCTCCCTTATGATTTAGTGATTATTTTATGTTATAGGGTTATGATCTTAGATTCAAGCTCTAGATCTTGTTAGCATTCTCTTACTAATAGTGTGCTAAGAGTTTTATGCTACACAAATTGATTAATCAGCTCAATACATCTCGATTTCTTTTTGTTGTGAGATATCGTTTTCATACTTACTGCTAATTTTACCGAAATGATCATATTCCACTATCTATGGGATTTATAGGGTCTCAGCTTCACACCAGAAATGCAGAAGAAACCAACGCGAGCATTTTCTGGAGGATGGAGAATGAGAATAGCTCTTGCGCGTGCACTTTTCATTGAGCCAGATCTTTTACTACTTGATGAACCTACGGTATGTCATACAAGAAAGAAATGGGAGCTGCTGGAAAATTTGAACCTTCTTTAATGTCTTTTGTTTTGGGGTGCAGAATCATCTCGACCTTCATGCAGTGCTGTGGCTAGAAGCTTACCTAACTAAATGGCCAAAAACATTTATCGTTGTTTCTCATGCTAGGGAATTTTTGAACACGGTAACACTTTCTTACCTACTTTATATTTGCATTAATCAGAATAGTATTTGCAATATGAATATCTGTTTGCTTGTTCTGCCTTGCAGGTAGTCACAGATATTTTGTACCTTCAAAACCAGAAACTGACTACATACAAAGGAGATTATGATACATTTGAGAGAACTCGGGCTGAACTTCTCAAAAACCAACAGAAAGCATTTGAATCAAATGAGCGTTCAAGGGAACATATGCAGGTTTTTATTATGCTCTATTTCTCTTAAATGAGCATCATAGTTCATTATCACTGTTTAGAAGGAAGGATATGGATAACCATGTACCAGATATCCAGGGGCAGAACATGTTTCCATTCAAAAGTTAAATGAAAAAAATGGAGAAGAATCATTCATGTTATGTACTATAAAATCTTATCATTACATAACTTTTATAGTCTTATAAGAAGCAACTGAAAAAGTTGGTTGTTATTATCACATTTTATGACACTGTCTAAACTGAACATAATTTTTTATATACATGTGGAATCAACACTTATTCTTTTCTATTCTTGCAGTCTTTTATCGATAAATTTCGCTACAATGCGAAACGTGCATCTCTTGTTCAGTCTAGAATCAAGGTAGAGTTTTCTTCAAATCGTGGTCGTATCTGATAATATCAATTATAAGTTTTTCTGTTGTAAATTTGCTTCTTCTGGTCACATAATTGTCAGGCTTTGGATCGATTAGGACATGTTGACGAAGTTGTAAATGATCCCGAGTATGTAACACTACTTCTTTGATTTAATTATGTTCACTGATGTATACTCGTTCCAATGCTTCATATGTAACTTTTTGAGTAAGTTTCATCTTCATTATATAATGGCCATTCTGTTTGTTTGTGTATGCAGTTACAAGTTTGATTTTCCTACACCCGATGATAGACCTGGCCCACCTATAATAAGTTTCAGGTTTGTTTCCATAAAATAGTTTAGCTCTGAGCGCTTTTTTGTAAATTTGTTCCTTATGGGTTTCTTCTATATGCGAGTCTCCAAGTGCATTGTGCCCGATATAGGATTATTGTCTTCTTTGTATTATAAGAAGCCTAATGCAAACTCTGTATTAACAGAAATGTATCAGTATTGACTAAATTTTACTTTTTTATGTTTTAAATGTGATTACAGTGATGCTTCATTTGGCTATCCAGGAGGCCCATTACTGTTCAAGAATTTGAACTTTGGGATAGATTTGGACAGCCGTGTAGCAAGTAAGATAATACGTTAAAGTTTATTTAGAATTGTGTGCATATCTTTAATTTTCCTGCAAGGACCTTAAAGATGTAATTCTTGTTCCACTCTTGTTAACCTGTATATATGTATGTTATTCGGTGCCTCTGTTTATTAAGTGAAATATGTTGGTATGTATTCTTATTTTTACTAGTATATGTCTAGGTAATATATTATGTTTTTGTTCGATCTTTGTAACTAGTAGTGTCTGCAGTCTGCACTACTTGCAAGGTCAAAATATAGAACGTTGGTTCTAAAGTATGTTTGTGATTGTGTTCTATAGTTCGATAACCAATTATCCATGTGCTCAACATTAACGATTGCCTGTTTAGCATAATAAAGTATGTTTGAAGAGCCCAAAATTGCTTTACAATAAAAAATATAATGTGTTTCGTATGGAACGTTATCTATATTATCTAATGGCAGTTTCATTGTGTTTCATTTCATCTATTTCAGGCTTGATTTTTCAGTTTTATAAGTTTTAGTTTCTAACTATGGTATGTTAATTAATTTTTAGTGGTAGGCCCAAATGGTATTGGTAAGTCAACCATACTTAAGCTGATTTCAGGGGAACTTCAACCAAGCTCAGGAACAGTTTTTCGGTCAGCCAAGGTAAGTATAATACAATTACCTACCAAACTTGAGTAATAAGAACGATATGGTCTTCTTCCTCTATGTTGTACTTTGCTAGCTTGGACTATAGAACAGTTGAAACTACCTGTTATCATTTTTTCACCATGTATCATCTGATTGGGTGCTAATACCATTAACAGGTTCGTATTGCTGTGTTCAGTCAGCATCACGTGGATGGGCTTGACCTAACCTCTAATCCGCTTTTATATATGATGCGCTGCTTCCCGGTAAGTTCCTATCTGTCAACTTTGTGTATTTGTTAGTGCTATAGAGACAAGCTCTTTGTTTTAAACTTTTGTTTAGATTTTCACAGATATGTTCCAAGTTAACATAGTTTTGTAAGTTTATGAAGATACAGATCACAAATACATAGATCTTCTATCCGATGGAGTTATTGACAGTTATTTTTTAATGGACTTTAATGGTTTCTGTAGTTGAGTTGCAATGTTTTAAAATCTATTTTAGCTTTAATTATATAATATATTTTGCTACCACAGGGAGTGCCTGAACAAAAACTTCGCAGCCATCTAGGTTCTTTTGGTGTAACTGGTAATTTGGCTCTTCAACCAATGTACACTTTGTCTGGTATGTTTCTTCTCTTTCTTTTCTTTTTTTTTTATATTATTTCTAAAACTTCGAATATGTGGTGCTAAAGTTATATACAAATTGCAACATAGAGCTTAGGACTCACTATTGTTAGTGGTGTTTCAGGTGGTCAGAAAAGCAGGGTTGCATTTGCAAAGATAACCTTTAAAAAGCCTCACATCATATTGCTTGATGAGCCGTCAAATCATCTTGTATGTCTCTATCATTACTTTTTTTTTATCCTACCTTGTATTCAAACACATGAGAATGGTCTGTGGTTGTCTATGAGCTGACCATTTGCATACCGTATGTCTTGTTATTCCATTTTTAAACTATCTAAACATTTTAGGTTTCTACACCATAATTGCCGTTTGTTTAATCTACTGTGTTGCTGGTTTACAAGTAGAAATTATGATAGTGTACCACATCTAGTGACCGAAAGTATTACCAAAATTTGTCTTGTGAATGCAGGATTTGGATGCCGTGGAAGCATTAATACAGGGTCTTGTTCTCTTTCAAGGAGGGGTTCTGATGGTAATTAGACCCTAATTAGTTTTTGTTTGTTTAACCTTTTCATTTATAAGTCTCATTTGTATGGTGTGAGGCAAGCGAATACATGATTGTCCCATTAATTTAATGGTTGGAGTGGGACCTATAAAATGACGAACAAAAAGCAAGGAAAATGATGTGAACAAATAAGCATTCAGGCTCTCCGCATTTTCAATTATCTAAAGTTTTTGTTTGTGGGTTTCATTTATAAATGCTAGAAAATTGAGAATCACAGTATAAAGCACGTGGGAGAGTGATATAAGCAAAAGAATCAACCTACGTTTGTTTTGGCTATTTAACATTTTCAATTTGCGGGTCTTAATTCACATGAGGGGAATTGAAGATGTCATTTTGTGCTAACAAATTGTTTTCCTTTGGTCAAATTCTTCATGTTATGCCACGTACATTTTTCCTGATATCTTTGCTACAAATGTATCAACTTGCAGGTAAGCCACGATGAGCATCTGATTTCTGGTAGTGTTGACCAGTTGTGGGCGGTGTCTGAAGGCAGGGTGACGCCTTTTAGTGGCACATTCCAGGACTACAAGAAGAAGCTGCAATCATAGATGGCAACTTCCAAGTTTCCTGTGAGTAATTGTGATAACACAGGTAATTGTGATAACACAGTCTTTATAAGAGGGTCATATCATTTTGTATGTTGTCATAGCAAACACGATTTGGATATACAAAGTTACAAACTCATCAATGCTACACATTTTACCTATCGTTTTCAAAATGTGAACATTGTTATGTACTTGTTCCCACTTCCTGTTCACCGATTGTACTTGACCAGAGGTGAGGTAAAACATGTTAATGTGAGTAGATTTTATATGGGTGGGTACGTCAGCGTAAGATCAACGTAGTTGTATGTAAACCCAGAGCAATAGCATGATGAACCAAAAAGTCTCCAGAAAGTGAGCAATTGTGTAATTATTTTTGTGAACGGTATGTTTTACTCAAGACATTACATTAGTAGACTATGCTATCTGATGTAATGATTAGAAAAACCAAGTGGATTGGAGTAGCGTGTTGCCAAATGAAAGGATATCCATCCACTGCCATGAGATTTTATAAGATTCTACCAGCTAGGATGTTAGAAATTAGGTTGGAATCTTTCAGATTGGAAGTTTGGACTTGTAGGTTAAAAGTTTGGACAAGGGATTCAAAGAGGGCGAAAAATAGAGAACTATCCAATGATAAGAAAGCCAGTCCTAATAGTCTCCGCCATCTATCCTCACTCCTTATTTTCCTCCAAAACAATCTTTCTTGATCGCCTTCCTATTGTCACGATATGATTAGGATCTCTTTTGCGACACCAAGATGGTTTTCTTCATGGCGATTTATACACAACCTTTTGCTTCCCACCTGTTTCTGCTGTTTTATGATTTTAAGGATCAGTTTTCAATTTCATTTTTCTAGAGTTTTGCATGGCCTTTTGCCAAATTACTGTGTTACCTTCACAGTTTCAAGGTCGTCTCTGGGTCCTAATTTATCATCTAAAGAATATTTTTTTTAAACAGAAATCTACAGAATTTGACATGTTCTATAATATACAAATGATAAAATGAATACGAGATAAGATAACAAAGAAAATTAGTTACGTGATAATATACAAAGGGTTGTACGTAGTATATCACACTGCCATAGAAATTTTCAGTTACAGTTATACGTATACTATGTAATATGTAAAGGTAAGAATAAATACGTATGAAAAAAATTTCATCAACATCTTCAATCTC
This sequence comes from Asclepias incarnata, assembly GCA_025447715.1. Taxonomy (NCBI): domain Eukaryota; kingdom Viridiplantae; phylum Streptophyta; class Magnoliopsida; order Gentianales; family Apocynaceae; genus Asclepias; species Asclepias incarnata. The sequence goes on along the minus strand of JAOEHQ010048300.1, from coordinate 11,269 downwards.
TTTCCTACGTAGATAGTCTAATTACTCACATTAGCCGTATGACATCAACCATAATCCCCATTTTTAAGTAGGAAATTAGTGGATTTTGACTGAATGTTTAAATAATTCTTTATGTGATTAAGACATTTCAATAAGCACGATTGAATATGAAAGGTTAATATTAATACACACAACAAAAGTATGTCAAAACTATTGATATCCACAAATGTTCTCTTTAATTTAAATTAAATTTAAATATGAGAAAAGCAGGAAGATAAAATAATGAATTAGTTGTACCATGCATATGTATATTTGTGTTTGTGGTGGGGTGTGATTAGTTAAATTAATATTGAATTAGCATATTGGATGCATCGAGCAATTCACCAGTTGGATGGATCGGAAGAAGACGAATCTTTGATTTCTCTAAAAGTCAAAATCTACATCCACATATTTAAAACGGATTGTGCAAGTAACAATACTTAAGACTGCGAGTATAAATTAATTGAGCGTATTAAAATTTGTATTAATTGCTGTTAGAAAATTAAAGGATATGTTTATGATTGTTTTTTTCATTAGCAAATTAACTACATAGTAATACAAAATTTACAAATTGTCTGCCATGTATGATATCTAAGCGAGTTTAAGATTGTATTTTCATATTAGGTTTTACGTTTACAAATTGTGTTTTGAAAAAACATGTCATACGGCTAATATTTTTTAATACATGCTTGACCTTACTTATATGTTTTAATCTTATATTTGTCAAACGTTGATAAAAAGCAAATCGTATCATTGGACTAGACGGATGCCTGTACGATGCGGCGATGATGGTAACGGCGGTGTGGTGGTAGTTGCGACAGGTGGTGGTGGTGGCGGCAGCGAGTAGTGTAGGTTATTAAAATTAATGAGGGAGACTCGGTACACAATGGGAGGTTTAGAGAGGTATGAAATAGGTTAGGGATAATCTTAATAAGGTTTGGTAACTACTATTTTAGTTATTATACTAGATTTAGTCTCGTGTCAAATACACGGGAGGTTAATGACAATTTAAAAATAAAATAAATTATTAAATAAATGCAAATAAAATTTCTTATAAATTCAAATTTAAAAATTTAAGAAAAAAGAAATTGATAATTTAAATGTAAATAATGTAAATAAAATCAAAATAAAATAATATAATTCTGAAATAACAAACTAATATTTTTTAAGATGTGGATATAAATTATTATGTGGATTGGATTACCATCATCAATTGAAACATAAATAAGTTTTTGAAATTTTTTATGGAGATATGTTTTTAGTAATTTAATTATTAATAATCATGAAAAGCCAAAAAAAAAGTTAATTATATTTAAATTAAGTATTTAGTAAGACTTATTCTTTTATGAAAAGCTAAAAAGTGTAAATTAGTTATTGAAAACAAAAAAGTGTAAATTAATGAGACTTTTTCTCTAACTATTAATATAATTAATAATTAAATTTTATTATAAATAAACTAAATAAAGAGTTGTAATTATCTGATATTTTATTATTATTAATAAACTAAATAAAGAGTTGTATTTATCTAGTCAAACTAAATACAGGTCAAATTGTTTTTTTTTAACTAAATAAAGATTGGGTTGTTTTTTATTTAAATAACATAAAACATGTTTTCTCTTTTTAAATTAATATGAAAAAAAAATTAATATAAGCAAATGCATCATTTCTTAAACAGGGAAGTATGGCCTACTTGATTGGGGGTGTAAAAACATGTATTATTCTGCTAAACTAAATTGCGTTACCAATACAAATGTCTAACGAACTTACCTTAGCATATACTTTTACTATCCGTAATAAAGATATACTTTTCAAAAAAAAAAAAAAACTGTAATAAATATATTGTTCAAGAATCGTCCGTTGGTGCATATCTTTAACCACTGGGATGTCGTGTAAGGAATATCCGATGTTAATATCAATATTTATTAAATATTAAATAATTCAAAATATAATAATTTATTACATAAATTTCTGAACATTGTTTTATATATTATACAGATTAAAATATATTTATTTAATTAAGTTCAAATTTTGTAATGAAATATTTTATTTTGGAAAAAAAATTTTCACCAGATTTGAAAATCTCATCAAATCATGTATTTATTTATTTATTTAAGTTCATATTTTTAAGATAGATATTTTAATTAAATTATATATAGTAACAAAATAAATATTCATCTAATTATGTAATATTCATACTTGTATTTTCCGTATCAAACTTTTCACGTCTTTCTCTGATGAAAAAGAAAATTAAAATAAAAGTTTGCCAATTAAGAAAAGAAGTTCATCAAAAATATAAAAAGAAAATGATGGTATGGGCTTACTTTCAAGATCTTGAACAAATGCCCTTGATTGTTCACACTATTGTTCTTGACGTTTTACTTATCTATGATGATTTTTTTGATTGGTTTATACTCATTCGCATGATATGGTAGTTATAAGTGTTTTATGAATTAATTGTTGCCCATATTATTATTAAACAGATTATTCATTATCACATGGTCAATTATATGTTGTCCTGACTCTACAGATCTTTAGCTAAACTGTAGTTGATTAAATATGCAGATTTGATGGAATCACAATGTATGTTATTTGTAAAACTCTTTTATTTTTATTTTTCTAAGGATTTGTATTTTGTTTTAGTTCAAAGCGATCCTAAGCAGATTAATTTTTTTTTTCAATTCTTGATCAAGTCTAAGGTTAAGTAATTTATGTTTTCTTATTAAGTTGATTATTTTATTTTTTTAACTTTGTAAAGTTAGGTTCTAATTCTTTTTATTTCTATCCACGTATGCATAAAAATAAACAACGCATTAACACTATGCTAGCTAAACAAAATTTTATTGATTATCAATGTCAATATTTAAAGTTTTGAAAAATCAATTCAACAGCCTTGAATCGCGCGAGTAAAAAAACCTAGTATATATATATAGGGGTTGGTTATTGTAAAACAAGTATTAAAGTAAAACAAATAGGATAAGATGTTGACCATTAGATCATGATAAAACTGATGCATGAAGATTCATAGAGCACACGTATATACACTAATGCACGGTGATTTTCATAATGCACAACGATTTTCAGTTGAGAGAAAATAATTACTTTATTTGTTTTACTTTAATACATGTTTATTTGAAACATAACACACACACACACATATATAGGTTCTGGTTACAATAAAACAAGTATTAAAGTAAAACAAATAAAACAATCATTTTCTCGTAACTGAAAATCTTTGTGCATCAGTTATATAATAATGATTCAATTGTCAAGATCTTATCCTATTTGTTTTATTTTAATACTTGTTTTACAATAACCAGTCTTATCTCCTATGTATATATATATATACACACACATAACCAACTGGCAACCACTTGGTCATAGATAAAGTGATCATCTGCCACTGCTTATGCCGGACCCCATTGTGGGGGGAACCTAACAAAAAATTGGTGCGGTTCTATTCTCGTTTTAGACCGGATTTAATCGACTTCATGTGTTGGTATTCGTTCAGGTGCACTTACGTCGGTACACTAAAATTTTACAAAATGATTATGTAGGTACCAATGCAGTACAAGAAATTAAGGGATTTCTTCCTATTTAAATTTTTTTATATATATATAACCAACTGGCCTAATTCATAAAAGACGTAGCCGACATAGATTGCCAAAAAAAGAGGGTAAATTATGAAGAGTTGCATGAATGCTTGGAACATGCAACATGTCTTTATCTAACGTGGGATATGTCATGTGGTGTTATCAAAGTCAATCTCATGATCAATCTACTCCATGTGGAAATTCAAAACTCTTAATCAGAAATAGATGTTATTGTTCAAAATTATAGTAATAATCATTTTTCACATAACAAATTACTAAAATATGCATGCATATCTATTATTAAATTAGAAATATACCCACGTAATGCGTAAAGTTGTATAATTTCAATATAAAGACAAAACAAAGGGTGCCGGCCAGTTTTGCAGACCAACGGTGATCAATGGTGATGTAGAAGAAGTCCTTTTTTTTAATGACACGTAAAAGAAGTTTTTAACTTTAAATTTAATATCAAAAGTGTATTTTTATTGTTGAGAAATTAATTAATATTGAATTTATTGTATATATATTAATGACTATTAATGACTTAGCATAATTAGGGTGTTCTTAAATTTTTCAAATTATAAGACACATGCATCATAAATGCTTTATATATTAGTATAGATAAAGGGAGCGTGATGTTATACAGAACAACTTCTTTCAATATATAATAAACTTAATTCTATAATATGTTTTAATTTATATCTCATCTATTTGTTATATATGATTGAAAAATATTGTGTATATATCACCTTCTTATATAAATTACTAGCTTATCACCCGTGGAATATACGGGTTTGTATAAGAAGTTAATTCAAAATTAAAAAAGAATATATTAATACCATATAGCAATATAAGAAAAATTAGCTTTTAAAAGATCAATATAGTAAACGTACATAATATTAAAACAGCATATATATCATTTCCATTTTCTAAACCCGCGTTCTTAACATCGATTGTCAAACTTCTTCATATATTTTTTTTTATAACAAATCAAGTTTTATGTTAGTCAAAAGTAAGATTAGAGTTAGATAGAAAAAAAGATACGTCAAAATTAAAAACCCACGAAAACGTATTATTGAATTATAACAAATTGATTTCAAAATTAAAAAGTACTAAATATTTGTATTAAAAATATGGTATACCGTATTAATTAAATTAACTAATTAATGAATCAGTAAAAATAATATTTAATTGGTTGTGCCTTATGACATCATCCATAACCCAAATTTATATCACGATTGCTTAGGTGGATAGCCTAATCAATTGACACATCTACCTTATAACATCATCTTCAACTCCCATTTAAAAGATATAAAAGATTATAAATCTTTAAGTTAAATGTTAGAAAACCTCATAACTTAATCTTCTAAAATACTTTAATAACACTGAGAATTGATTTATGCCTTTAATAAAAAGGAAGACGATAAACATATGGGCACGTGATTTTTCTAGTAGGCAACTTATTTTCTGTTAACATTTGAAAAATATATATTTATTTTTGTATTAGCTTTAGATTAGATTTCAGATCATATTGAGTATTCCAAGCATTAGAAAAAATTAGGCTTATAATAATTTTTCTGAACATCATAAGTCAGGTAAAGATTTGAGAAGATGCAAATAACTTTATTTTAAAACATAAACCAAAAGTAAAAGTCAAAAGTAAAGGTAGAAAATGAAACGGAACAAAATAAAAATAATCAAGCTGACCGCTGCTGAAAATTATATACCAATATTATAACATATAATGATAATTTGCATAAGACATGTGTTAACTATCCATATACATGTTGTCGTACAATAACATAAGATATAAAAATTATCTACGCAATTAATTAGTGTAGCTTACGTGTATATGTGTCATATGAATAGATAATATGTGTTAATTTGATAAAGTGGTCATTAAGGTGCTTAAGAAGTCGATTTGTATTCCCGTTAATGTCTATAGAGGCTTAAAGTATCGTGTGAGCTCCCGTTAGTGTTAAGTGAGCTAAGGACTTGAGGGACCATTGTAGACCATTTTGAAAATTGCATCTGCTGAGATTAGGATGTGATTAGCCCCTTAATAAGAGTTTCCTCTTCATTCCATAACCCCCTTTTTGAGTCCTAGCCCCATTTGTGTCATTTCCCTTGATTTGGTGGTGAATCGGTGGAGGTTTTCGTTAGCTTTTGTGATTATAATCTCATTTGCAGGTATAATAGGTAATCCTCTCTTGTATTGCAATCATGTTGATTGATTCTCAATGCTCATTTCTGGTCTCAAGAGTTGGGGTTGATTCGTTTGCAAATCCTGATCGATTTAATGTGTTTTTAGGTGATTAATTGAATCCTTTTTGTGTACAATGGATTGGTGGGTCAATTGGTGGTATCAAATCATCAATTGAGTCATTTAAGATGTTTATTTCAAGTCTATAAGTCGTGCATAAGCCTTAAGGTTGAGTTATGATCGGAAACGAAAACAAGTTATGCAGATTGGAGCAGTATATGCGGCGCATATACTGACTGTTGGTGAAGGATTTTCGTTTTCGTGCTTATATGTGACGCATGAGAAAGCCATGCGACACATTTTTGGGGTTTTTAGCAACCAGTGAGTGATTTAAGGCAAATATGAGACGCATAAAAGATCCATGAGATGCATAGATACCCTATAGATCATATTAGCCTCGTTTTATGCTTGTTTGTTGATCCTATGTTCATTTTAGGTTGTCAGGAGTACGTATCAAACACGGTAAACTTCTTTGTGAGTCATTGTAAGCTCTTTTGAGGTAAGATACACATTTTACCACACGAGGGGCAACAAAACATAGACATTGCTTTAACATCCCGAATCTTTTTACTTTGACCGTTGACTTATCGTTAGTCTTCGTTAGTTTTCGTTAAGTGGCATATGTTTTATTATGTGTTTTAATCTTTTATGTGTCAAATGTGTATATGAGCCTTATGGTAAACTTCAAAGTGTTTAATGTAATTAATTAAATGATTAATAATGATGGCATGTGTTTCCGTTAAGACTAAAGCGAATTAAAGTGTTCCCAAAAGTATTAAACGAGCATTAAGTGAAAGTTAGGAAGTACAAGGGTCTAGATGTCAAGTTTTGAAAGTTGGTTCAACTGACATTAGGGCCATATATCGTGACATTAAACCTCCTAATTAGATTTATTTTCATCGAAACTCTCCTTTCAAGAAACCTTGAGTGCCTCTCTCATATTCTCCGATTTCTTCACGATTCGGTGGTGATTTCTGTTAGTTTTCTATCCAATAATATTCCCTACAGGTAATGTTCAATTCATTGATCAATTCATGAGTTGTTTTTAGGGATTTTTCCCATTCGATTCTGGCCATAAGGGGTGGGATTGAATAATTGTGTTTTATTAATGATAAATAATGTTTTCGGTATAATAGTCAGTGATTTAATTGATGGGTTTGTTTTCTGAACCAATTGGTGACATCAAGTTGTCAATTGAATCATGTGTAAGGTCAATTTCATGTGTATAAGTCGTAATTAGGATCTGCGTTGCGTATGGATGGGGTTTAAAGATAAACAAAAATCGAATGCGCAGGTCGCCCGATTTACGGCGCAACTTCTAAAGTTCCGGCGCAAATCTTGATTAGGTCGACTTTCTGACTTGAAATTGCGGCTCAACTTTGGGTCTGATGGTCGTTTGAGCTTGTTTTCATGCTTAATTGACATATGTTCGTAGGGATTAAGTTACCATAGTGTTTAGGGAACTTAGAGACATGTAATTAGCTCGTTTATTGATCGTACAATGATTATAGGTAGTCGGGAACACTTGCAAAGCGCAGTAATATGCTAATTGATTATTGTTGCACTTCTTTCAGGTAAGATTGGTTTTCTCACACTGAGGGTACAACAAAACATAGATTTTATATATTAACTTCCCTAAAAGATATCTTGCATGCTTATGGGTATTCCGGGATTACTCGAGAGGCTATATGGGCTATGTACCTATGTAATGTAGCTTGTGATGTTGTTATGATGCTAATGTATGTACGTGATTATGATATGTTTATGTGATGACTTCATGGCTTGAACACATTTAGTTCACTAGACCTTATAGGTTGCCATGACACGTGCACATTTCAGGGCCCAAATGTAAAAGTGATAAGTGATAGTTTAGGTAATATGAACGCCTAGACTAAAAGTAAAGTATTAGCTCGAGCAAAGTGTAAAGAAAGTGTTAAGATTAACCTACATTATCCTTATGTAGGTTGATGTGCCATGTGGTCGCTTGAGTGGCTACTTGCGATGTGAGTACGTGTTCGAGTGTATCTGGGCGTAGTAACTCACCACTAATGTGTTTGAGCATAAACGATATACTCCGGAATTAGCTATGTTTTTCCTTAACGATGCCGATGGACCACCGAAAGACCTACCCATCAAGTCGAGCGTTAGGTTCCCTGTTAGATCTTATGATCGCCTACACACAACCCCCACATTCCCATGTGTTAGGTGATGTATGTCACCGAAAGTGTAAAGTGAAAGATAAAATGAAAAGTGAAAGTGAATGGCAGATATGCACAATTAGGATGTTGGTTCCTAATATGATATATGTGATTATGTATGAAATGTAATGCTAAGGATATGTTTTATGATTTATCTAAAGCAGGCAAATGATTTACAAATGTTATGTGTCTTACTTAGCTAATTTGTTAGCTAACACTTGTTTGTTGAAAATCGTTGTGCCTTCAGGATAAGCATGTTTGACGTTATGAATCATATGATGCATATGTGAGGTTGGTAGTTGCTTGAAGATGGATAGTTACCTGCTAGTAGCTTTACATTAGACTTTACTTATGCATTATGATTTAGATAATGTTATGTCTTGGGTTTTTACAAGCGAAAGATTATGTAGACTTGTATGGCATTTATGTTGGTGCCGTTATGGATTTCGTTTACTTTTGCTGTGATATGGATTTGGTAACACCATGTTTTAATAAAAGATAAGTCTGGTAGGAATTATAAACGTATATTTAAATGTTTTCGCTTGATTTGACGCCGTTAGGCGAACAATTTTGAAATCCGTATTTTTATAAAAGATGGATGTTACATTTGCTTATGATAACTCCCCTATAATATATCTTGTAATGTTTGTGGGTATTTGGGATCTTGTGGGAGGCTATATGAGCTATATATGCATGCTTATGCAGCTTATAATGTGTTTATGATTATATGATATGATTATACGCATGTGTTATATGTGGAATGTGATTGATACATAGCTTATATATCTAGTTCACTAAACTTTGTAAGTTTGCCATGACATATGCACGTTTAAGGGCTCAAACGTTAAAAGTGGTGATAAGTGGTGATATGTGATGATAGTTTAGGTAATGTGGACACCTAAGCTAAAAGTGGTAATATGTTAATGCTTGAGTAAACTATCGTGAAAAGTGTTAAGCTTAACCCGTACTAGCTGTGTGAGGGTAGTATGTGATGTGGTCACTTGAGTGGCTCCTTGCGACATTAGTTACGTGGTAGAGTATCTCCGGATGGCCTGACTAACCACCTATGTCTAAGAGCATAACGGTATGAGATACTCATAGATTGGTTTATACATATATATATAAACATTACGATGAATTTGAACATGGATGAGATTTGAACGAACTTCACACATAACGATGAATTTGGTTTATATATATATACATTATCAGAAGTCAAACTATTTTCAAATGATCAGAATCCCATTTCTATGGTGCAACCCTTAATTTACTTTATGGTTCCTTCCACACTATGCTACAGTATATTATCTCCTCCAATCTTGTTGCACTCTCTACGATATACACTAATATTATACACCTACAATTATATAATGAGTATGGTCTCTGGAGACAACATAATTGATTCGCTTCTTTGTAAATCGGCCAAATATCAAATATCACGGTTACCAATAAAGATAAATACCAAAAATATATACTTATGACTATGTATGATCTTAAACAAACTAGATGAATGCAAAAGAAAGACAAGAATCCCACCCATCACATTTTATATATACATATATATGAGGTTAGTTATTGTAAAACAGGTATTAAAGTAAAACAAATAAGATAAAATATTGACATTGGATCACGATAAAACTGATGCACGAAGATTCATAGAACACAAGTATTTACATTGATACACGAAGATTTTCATGAAGCATAAAGATTTTTAGTTAAAAAAAAAGATTGTTTTATTTGTTTTACTTTAATACTTGTTTTATTTTAACCAGAACCTACATATATTTATCTAAACCCAACAATTATTATAAATCATACTTTCTTTAAAAAAAATTGTATATAATGGTTAAAAATTATTTTTTAGAAACAGTTAGTATTATGTACAATATTTTACTGCATATTATTCATAACCTAAGGACTATATATGAATAGCAAAATCCTTATATATTTTATAAGGGAATTGATATTTGTACCACACAACTTGATTAATTTACTACAACTGTGTATTAACTATTTGTACAGTATCTTATAATATTTATACTATGTGGTAAGTTAATCAATTTGTGTGGTATAAATATCACTTCTCATTTTCTAATAATATTTTTAGATTATAATGACAATTTATATACAAGAAAAAGTTCAAAACATCATCACAAGTGACAACCAAGACAGGGTGGACCAAAGTGAGTGATGGTGGTGGTAAATGTGGTCCATTTTGTATTCAATATGAGACCATACTTGACATTTTGACAACAATGGTTATGGACCCCTAACACACTATAAATGTTTCCTTGTAATCATCTCTTTTGTTTTGTTTTTTACTTGTCTTTTTCTTTTTCTTCATACCCCCGACATAAAACAAGGGTCTTTGAAATTGAAGTACAAAACTACATAACATAACTTTAATTACAAACATCTTAATTCAATCAATCAATATTTATAAATTTACTTTTTTTTTTTCTCAAAATCCAATTATATAAATCTCGTATTATAAATAATTTTGGTAAATATAAAACTTTTTTGAGCTAATTTCATCAACTAGAATCCTGAATTGCCTTTAAAAAAAAAAAAAAAAAATCCGTTAATAAAATGGCATATTGGGCCTACTGATAGTCTGATACCGACTGACGACTTGGTGAGTGATCATGGGGGAACAAGGGCTCTATGGATTTTATTGGGCTTAAAATGGTGGAGAGATACATATGTACCATTTTGGGCCATTGGGTTGCTTTTCTTTTTTCTTGAGTAGCCGTGCAAAAAAATCGGGTCGGGGAGAAACCGAACCCGAACCCGACCCGAACCGGGTTGTCAGCGGAAAAGAGAAACCGGGTTGGCCATGGACCCGACCCGGGTTTGAACCCGAACCCAGTCGAGAAAAACCCAACCCACCCACAACCGGTTTCTATCGGGTTTGAAACCGGGTTTTTGAAAAACCGGGTTTGAACCCGAATTTGAACCCGAATTTAGCGTAATTCGATTTTCGGCTACGTAATTCCTAATTTTTCAAGACTTGACACTTATATACCTCCTAATAGGTAATATGTAGTGGCTTGACAAATAAAAAGTCCAATTAGTTGCATACAAATCACTTAAAAAAATTAAAAAAGTCAAAAAATTCACTATAATTCACTAAAACTCACTTTTTTTCGTCGTAATTCGATTTTTGGCCACACAATAGCTAATGATTCAAGACTTGGCCC
>JAOEHQ010048299.1:0-10286 GCA_025447715.1 Asclepias incarnata | reverse complement strand
GTTTATTGGTCCACGCACGCAACCACCTTATCATTGCATAGAATTTTCCTTTTATTACTATATAAATACAAAATACTGTTGTATTACTCGGTTCATCTAATAATACTCCGTAATTTTTATGGGGAAACATTCGATATTGTAAGTTAGTGGAAAAAAAAAATCAATTTTATCTTTAAAGTTTATTAAATGTACATGTTGAGCCCTTAATATATAAAAACACTAGTATTCAACTTGGATGCCAATACTATCCCCAGTTTTTATATGAAAGTCAAATATGTTGCTAGCTACAGCTAAGGATGATTGAGAAATGATATTAGTACCACACTTTTTGATTATTTTACCACAATTGTGCATTTAATACTTGTACAGCTTGTAATAATATTTGTACATTGTGATAAAAATATTGAACAAAATGATACAAATATCACTTCCCATGATGATTACCTCTATCACAATCATTTTAAACCAATTACATATTATGTATAATTAAAAGACTTTGAGGTAGAAAATGAAATAAAAATAGTTGTAGGAGCTAACTAGGTACTGCTTAGTAATGGCAATGGGACCGTATCAGTACCGATCTCGACGGTATCGGTCCCAAAAATCGTTAAAAACAAATACCGGTCCCGATCTCGAAATAGTATTCGGTAATTGTTCGGTGTCGAACTGCCGATACCAATATTTCCCAGCGGTACCGGGGTTTCCCGGTACCGTCCCAATCTCAATCCCGCGAACTACTATAAATGGATACCGATCCCGGTCCCGAATGGGATTCGGTAGCACTGTTCGGTGACAGGATCGGGACTTGCGATTTACTGCTAGCAGCACAAATGTTAACCCTTTTTATAGATATAAAAAATTGAGAATTTTTTTTTTTTTAGAACGGTAATTTATATTAAAAAATAAATGGGAAGAACAAAGCACTAGATACCCAAAAGATAAAGTTACAATTCAAATACAATTACAAAGAAAATCAAGTCTAGAACTTAAACAATCAACACGATCCTAGATACTTTCCGAGGAAAAAAAATTGAGATTTGCAATTAATTTTGGTCATTAATGTTTTAATATTATATATTTGCAATAATTAATTAAGATTATTAACATTTTTTAATATAATGTTAATTACATGTAATAAATATATAATTATTTAATATTTATAATCTATCTATATATATATAATATGAGTTACAGCATGATCAATTTTTTCTCAATGGAAATATTGTTGAAAATACCAATTCAAATTGTTTTGCCATATTTAACTTACATTATCCAATTATTATACACCAATAAAATTGATGAAGTTATAAGTCTCCCGTCAGTTTTTGTCAATGAATTGATCAATAATCTAACTATAAATAAAGTCACTCAAAGTTTTACAACGTCATTACCTTACAATTGTTTAAAAAAAAAAAAAAAAACGGGATTTTTTTCATACAAATCATCTATCCATGACTTTTTTTTTGAACTATAAGTATACAAATATTAAATATTATCATTTTATGACTTACTAAATTAATATATTATTTTCATTCATTTTATGAAAGCTAAATCATATATAAATATTATCTATTTTGATAGAGATCTGATTATATACCACAAAAACTACTCAATGTATCACACCGTAGAACTCTTGAAGCAAAATGTATAAACACATTAAATTAACTAGAAATCGTACCCGCACGATGTGCGGCGGTAGATGACTTCTTAAATTTTAAAATATTTATAAATTTAAGTTAGAACATATTACAAGAGATTTCAGCGGACGGCTTTGCCGACAGCCGACTTCAACTTTGAATTGTTTAAACACATGCATATAATGTTTGTTATTTATTGGTAAAATATTTAAATAACTAAGATACTTTGTATCTCATTTATAAAGCAGTATAGATATAGATAAGTAGATTAAATACAAAAATATAAATAAGATAAATATGAAAATGTTGAAAATTTTAAATTGTAAGACACCTTGCATTTCATTTATAAAGTAGTATAGATACTTATTGTGTATTAAGTGGTTTAGTTTATAACTAGATTAGAGACCCGTGTGGAAACACGGGTTTTTCTATATACCTTTTAAAGAATAAATGTTATTTTAAAAAGTTTTAGTGGCATATGTGATAAACTTAAATTTAAAAGATTTGTATGATTATTTATGTCAATATGATTGTATTAAATTGCTTAACTTATAAAACCTTTTTAGAGAATATATAAACAAAATTTGTACTTTAAGTTGAACACAAACAACTTGTATCGGTAAATTGATTATATTTATATATATTTACGTACATATATATATATATACACACTATAGTGTTATATATATGAATATAATTAAGTTTGTGATAACAAATTTGTATTAAATAATGAAGTCTGTGTTATGTAGTTTATCCTTGACATATACTTTTCATATACTTTAAATAATATAATATAATATAATATAATATAATATAATATAATATAATATAATATATATATATATATATAATTATATATATATATATATATATATATTTAGAGTTTATAATTAGTTATAAGTAATTTTGCACGACATTATAGGGGAAACCATTGAGTCAACGATACTTGGTTATCTTACATATAAATGTGAATGCTTTATATCTAAAATAAAATAAGGTTTTCCTATTCCCTAAATTTTCATTTTATTTTCTCGCTCTGTTTTCAACACCGACTTGTGTTATTCATTAAAAATGGCGATCATGAATGAGGTAAAAATTTCTTATCTTTAAATAATAAGTGTTTTTTTAAGAGAATTAGTGTATATACAAAGGGATATACATCATTCCTAATTTATGCATTAGAATGACATATTTTATATTATAAATAAAATAAAATGTTGGAAATATCCCAAGCTGGACCAAACTTAGAAACCTATAAAATATTAACAGGCCATTACGGCTTTAATCACTCTCCATGTGGATTCAAATGGATAAACCTCCATGAACTCATTAACAGGTTTGTCTTCCAGCAACACTTCCACACAAGCAAGTACTGTTGAATTTGCTAAGGAGTCAAGATTGTATCCCCCTTCCAATGCCATAAGAATCTTTCTGCTACTAAACTCCACCAGCTATACAAAGCATCAAACACCAGAATTACCATTAACATATTGGTTCCCAAACTGATTCTACTTCGAACAAACGCAACGTTGCAACTTTTTATCGCTAAATTTTAGGATTATGATATCCAACATAAAAACAAAATCCTCGAATCTTGAATGCTTACCTTCTTCAGCATTATAGCATAACCATTTAGTGTGATACAGCAACCTCCACGATGATCACCAATGGCTGCTGAGAAAATACAATTTGTTAACGTTAAGCCAATAAACTCATAGCACTTCAAATTCTCTTGCAATTGGGGTCAACATATGATCCAGAATGCAATATAATATGCATCTCCACATCGACCATTATCCCATGGAGCATTTAGATTATACCCTAAACCCGGCCCCTTACCCATCATGTGGTCTGATCCATCATCACCAACAGAATAAAAATTCATTTGTATATCTATTTTAGCATGGTGTCCAGGTAGCAGACATACCTCTCAATGCATGAGTGTTTTAGGAATGACCCTACAACAAAAATATAAGACAATAACATGGCGGCAACCATCATGAACAGCTTGTGAAACCAATCCCATTAAGCCAATGCTACCTCCTCCATACACCAAATCAATTTTTCTTGAAACCTGCAAAAAATATCATTACTGAGTCAACTTAGTCCTGAATGAAAACATTATCAAATTTGCTTTGCATTTACAAATCGTACTTGAATGAAAACATTGATCAAATTTGTTACTACGTGAATGAAAAAGGATAACAATCAGTTAAGGGAGTGACAATAGCAGCAGCAAGAACAGCACCAACAACTACATATCTCCATATCATTCTCACCTACTATTATATCATTCTCACCTACTATTATATTTCCAACAAATATCAAACCATCGGCGCTAGAAACTAAATAATGCACAGCAGTTGCTTTCCCCCAACCTACACTAATATGTCTTGAGATTATGTTAAGATGCAAATATATAAAAAAAAAAACTTATTATAGTAACCTTAACTTTTTTTTCCATGTTTTTTCATCACACACGGGTATGAAGTGTATTCAAATCACATATTTTAGGATGCCCAACAATAGTATCAATGTAAAAAGAACAAAATAGATACATAATCATGAATGAAGGCAAAGGAATCCTTCCTGGTTACCCACAATCCATGTTTGATATTTTAGGCAAATCATGGCCCTGCTCACAAAAACATGAGAGATGCATTGTTATCACTTGTCAATCCAACTATCATTAGAGACCAAATCCTTCCCAAAATTGATGATTTCATGAGATCCCATCTTTCTAACTGGACTGACCAAATTATTGATATCCAAGAAAAAACCAAAGAGGTATGCATCATTTTGTTACACATACTTTTATAGTACATCTTATCATATTCTCCCCTGTTTTTTCATACATATTTATGTTTCCTTACAGATGGCTCTTTTATCATCACTAAAACAAATATGTGGGACTGAATCTTGCTTAATATTTAAAGAATTCATGCCTGAATTCTTTAAGTTGGTTTTGGGAACTCTTTCTCTTCCCATTAATCTTCCAAACACAAATTATCATAGAGGATTACAGGTTTGGAAATACATATATATATAGTTTTTTTTTTGTGGGGCAGAAAATGAGTTGGAAATGTGATATGATGCAGGCAAGGAAGAATGTTGTAAGAATGTTGGGAGAATTGATAGAAGAAAGAAGAAGGAAAACAGAAGAAAAACATGAAGATATGTTAAGTTTATTGATGAGTGGTGTGGAAAACAGATATAAGTTAAGTGATGAAGAGATAATTGATCAAATAATTACAATTTTGTATTCTGGGTATGAGACAGTTTCCACTACTTCAATGATGGCTGTCAAGTATCTCCATGATCATCCAAGAGTTCTTCAAGAACTTAGAGTAAGTTTTTTTTTTTTTATCCAATTTTTCTCGCGGATGATATTTACACCAAACATTTTGCTTTTTTTTTTTTACCAAAATGTACATGTTTGAAACAATTTTAGTAGTATTTTTATTTATTTATTTTGTTACATTTTTCTAATTAGTAAAATATATATTAAATTTAGAAAGAACATTTGGGAATCAGAGAGAAAAAAATGACAGAGGACCCACTTGACTGGAATGACTACAAGTCCATGAAGTTCACTCGTGCGGTAGGTTTTGATTATTAATTAATTAATTCATAAATTTTTTTAAGGAATTTATGTAGATTTGATTTATTTATTTATTTATTTATATATAGAATGTCGTTTTTTTAATTAATTAAATTTTACTGATTAAATAAAATTATCTTGTGGGGGGACGGTGCAGGTAATCTTTGAGACCTCCAGATTGGCAACCATTGTTAATGGGGTATTGAGGAAAACTACCAAGGAAATGGAACTCAATGGTGAGTGCTTTTTTCTTTTCTTTTTTTTGTTTGAATTTTTTTATGAATTATATATCATCTCTATATCTTTTTGTTAATATAAGTGAACTTAGTTCTTTTAAATAAAAAAACGGATTAGTGTTAAAAAATAAAAAGAAAGAATAATTGTATAATTTGTTGAAACTTTTTAGTAGTTTGCTTTTTTTATTAAAGCAAATAATTGAGAAAGAAAAATGATATTTAGTCTTACAAATTACCTTTACAAATCATCAAACTATTTTGATTGTGACATATGACAAAATGAAAGAATGTGATAGAGGTGAGAAAAATAAATACGGACACATGTAGTATAATGAAATAGTAATTTATTCTTATATAAATATAAAAGAACCTCTTTAATTCATTCAGACCTTGAAATAAATATATTATCTCTCTTTTTTATTCACTAATTTAAACATCTTCATCTCATATATCTATAATATCATTAATGAATTAATTTACAAGAGATCCCTCAACCCTTAAATAACTACACTACCCCTTTTTACATTGATTACTTTTACATTCATCACACCATCGCCGCCACCACTGCTGCCACCCGTCACCGCCACCTGTGCCGTCACCACACCGTCGCCGCTACCGCCATCGCCGCCGCATCGTGCGTGTATTCGTCTTGTAATATATATTATGATATAACAACACTTAAATATTTGAAAACATATTTGTAATTATGGTTTTAACCCGTGGTGGTTTTTTAGAAAGGGTGTGCATCCGTGTGCATTGAAGGTGATATATCACACAATTTATTGTCGTGCATTAAAAAATTTATATTGTATTTGTAAATTTATCAAATCAATACATCGCTTCCCATATGCACACCGGTCCAAAATTTTTATGACCATCCAAGAAGGCACCTAAAATATTTTTAATTACAATATCTATAATATTTTAGTATCTAAAATTGACACTTCATAGTACTTAAATTCCACTTAAGTTTTAAATTGATTCCTTGAAAGAGAATCAATGATTACTTTATAGTTTATGAAAAATATAATCAATGATTTTAAGCTAATTACTTTGTTTTTATTGAATTAAAAAACAAAAACAGATCTATAATTTGTTAATGATCAATTTAATAAGCATAGTGGAAAGCTTTGCATGCTTCATGTATTTCTAATAGTTGATGCATACCCATAGATGTGATTGGCCAAATAAGATAAACAATAATCAACAAAAAGAATGAAGCCAAAACCATATGCAATAATTAACAAAAAGAAAAGAAGGGGAATATAATTTTCAAAGTACATAATCAAAGGGTGACAATGTCATTTTGAATTTTGATATGTATCTTTTTTAAGGGGGTCTTTGGGGGCTCAATATGCTGTAAATGGTGTCATCATCTTACCTTGGACCCTACTACATATGATTATCCACATGGCATACCCACACTTCCAGCTTGGATTACTTGATCCATGACCCATCTCTTGTTTTTTTTAATTCAATTAGTAGTATATTAATACCTTTTTTTTAATCACAAAGTTATTTAATATACTTGAAAAAAAGATGCCAATAACACATATATGTTTTTAACTTGGTTTGTTTCTAGCTTTCTTGACTCATTGTATTTCATATTTTGTAGGATTTGTGATACCGGAAGGATGGAGGATATATGTGTATACAAGAGAGATCAATTACGACCCATGTTTGTATCCGGATCCATATACCTTCAACCCTTGGAGATGGCTGGTGCGTTCCGTTTTATCAAGTTTCAAATGAACTATATTCATTCAATTTCATTAACAAAGCACAACGAAACTAATTTGGTTTTGTGTTTATCGAATGTAGGATCGTAGCTTGGAAACACAAAATTATTTTTTCATCTTTGGTGGCGGGACGAGACAATGTCCTGGAAAAGAACTTGGCATCGCGGAAATATCAACCTTCCTTCATTACTTTGTAACCAAATACAGGTAGTTTGTACTTTTAAAACATGAACCATTATATTTTTGTTATACATATACATATAATAGTATAAATACTAAATAGATGGGATTTATATAAACAAATGCAGATGGGAAGAGGTTGGAGGAGATAAGCTCATGAAATTTCCAAGAGTTGAAGCACCAAATGGACTACATATTAGGGTTTCAAATCTATGTTAATATGTATAATATATATATAATAAAAAAAAAATTGCGTACATGTACAAATGATTTGAGAGAGTTGTAGAGATTTTGACACATTGGTAGAGGTTGTACAAAATAATTTTCTAACCATATAGGCTTTTTTTTTTTTCTAATCTGTCGATATTTATTGAATCTTTTTGTTACTCATGTCAATATTTTTGTTATAATGTCGATATATTTTGAGGCTTGAGCCAATATTGTATTGTAAGTGAACTGCAAACCCGTGAACTTTTTATGTTTGACTTGAGGCTTATATGTGTTACTGAGCTTGTCCTTACTAATCATGCATGAGTTGAAATTTAAATTTTTAATAAATATAATGGTAGAAGAATTTGAAATATACACTTAAAAAGTTAACCACAAAGATTTAATCCACTTGATTTGTTTCCCACAAAGATTTCAGTCCGGTCCCAACAAGCTCATCCTCACTTCGTCACCCGCTTGTCATTGCGTGACACCATTAGCACTAACTTTTCTTGAGCCTCGGGAAGAAGTGGAGACGAGGGTGTGGGGTTGGGGAGGGGCATCATGAGAGTTGTTAACCAATTAAAAAAGAAAAAATTTGTTAATTTTCTATATATATATATTTGATTTAATAATAAAATATGTGAGGAAGAAGTAAAGAAGAAGTGAGCAACATGTGTTGTTGGTAGGAGTGTTTTATGAGGCGGGGAAATGAAGAATAGGTGATATGGCGTTGATATAATAGTAAGAAAAGGGTGAAAACGAAGTAACTGTTGGGACAGGACTAAAGAAACTGCAATTGTTTGGGATGTATAACATGCACCAGATTTGGCTGGCTCTGTATGGGGGCATGGGCTATAGAGACGCTTAAGGTTGGGCCTTATTATATATACTTTGTTCTATCTTGTTGAGCGGTCAGACTATTTGTGAGACCTTTTTTTTTCCTCCTATGACAATTGACAAACATAGTTTTCATTAAGCTAGCAATTTGCAACGCACTATAAATAGGATAAAGGACACTCCACCTCAAACTTGAACTATTAAAGATTACACTAAAGACCATACAACATTTAACTGACAATGGTAATAAACTCTAAATCGACTATGTTTAATTTATTAAGACGTATAAAAGTGTTCTACATTGAATATAAACACCTATCGAAAATATGCATAAATATCAACGTACAACATATTTATGTATGTCTAAGTAGGTTAAACACAACCTTCGAGGTTTTGTGTATCATTTCCTAAGTTTTTATGCTCATAATAACTTAAGATCGATACCCAAGAAATTCTTTCTTAATCATGACCTGATGTTATATCCTATACTAGTTAATGATGCGATTGAGACAGGATAAATTTTCTTTTATCAATTTTCATCAATGACGGTAGGTTCGAGCAATCACTATAAAAAGCTATTGGTTTTAAAGGTAAATCTGGCCCATAATCAACAAGCCCTCGGCCCAATTACAAATGATGAGCGGTTTTAAAACTCTATGATCTTGCTTAGCTTTAAGTCTCCTACGGGTGTTATTCCACCAGGTTAATTGAGTTACAAGTTATTTGGATCGGGTTATTCGGGTTGAGTTTTTTAGGTCGGGTTATTCGGATTTTAAGAATCATAATCTAACCTGTAACTCAAATCAAATAAGAATTCGAGTTATTTGGGTTGGGGTTATTCGGCTACAAGATGTTCCCTTTCTATTATTAGTTAATGACAAACCTGACCATGTGAGTTACCGATATAAATCTCAGGCTATCATCTTTACGACGACATGTTTGGTGTGTTAAGATGATAAATTAATAACTAGCAAATGTTATGAATCATGATATTCATCCTGATCTGAATCTTCATGTTCCCCATTAAAGGATAACGTTTACATATAACCGATAAACCTGAAAGGAGTACAAAGGGATTTTTTTGGTAAGAAAAGATACTATTACACTAATTAGCCATTCTTTCAAGAGAGGTGCACGATGGTTCGGTTGTGTTATGTTTTTTTGGGTAAATAGTTGTTTTACCACGGTTAACATCGGTTGTATTATGCTGAATTAGCAAAATAATGTTGCAAGATATGTGATTGAACCAACAAATATGATTAATTCTAGACTTACTGCAAAATAATGCAGTAATTAACAGCTTCTATTTCAGTCTTGGATTGGATATTACAACAATCCTTCTCCTTGCAACCATATTCACTCTAAGAAAAACGATTCGTATATGACAGTTTAAGTTAACTTCCTTGTACGTAAATGATTTCGCTTATGTTGTATCTTCAATGGGTCATACACTCATACATATCATATAAAAATAAATATACAATGAACGGGGTCAAATGTATCAACATATTCAAAGCCGTTTAAAATATATTTAAACATGATTAAACTCGCAGATCGTATTTTTTTCCTCACAAAATGAATCCTAAATCTTTGCTGAAAAAATTAAAATTTTTGTAACTTGTAAGTATTTTTTTTTTCCTGTTTTCTAATATTGCATTGAAGGTATTATGTAAACTGTAAGTTAAATATGCAAAGAGTATTTTACAAAATAAGTAATCAAGAAACATAAAGACCATACAATAAAAAAAGACGCCGCTGCCGGGGATCGTACCCGGGTCACCCGCGTGACAGGCGGGAATACTTACCACTATACTACAACGACTTGATGTGTTTGTTTTGTTATATT
>JAOEHQ010048298.1:0-10287 GCA_025447715.1 Asclepias incarnata | reverse complement strand
TATTACACATTTGTACGCTAATGAGCTATAGACATTCAAACAGCATATTTAATTAGTTTAAAATAGTATTGCACTAGTGGGGAAAAAAATATCTATGTCAAATTCTACAGTATTTAATTAGTTTTTTTTAAAAAAGAAGCCCGCCTTATAAAATTTGCTTTCAGCCCTGACAAATATATATTCGTGATGCAATAATCAATGACTTTAATGTCGAATCAATTAACCTATGATACGATCAAGATTATGATATTTGGAAATTAATAAATTCCTTGCACATGCTGATCATTGAATTTGAATCAATAAGCCAGTGCTTACACGACGGTGAGATTTTTCATTTTAGTTTAGACTTCAATGTTTTTAAAACATATAACAATAGTATATTGATTTTTGTTAAGAGTATTGCTATAAGTTAACTATACTCTTATTATAAAATTTAGGGTGAATTTTTAATATGAAAACGTATAATCTTTTTGTGCACGTTAAACAAAGTCTTAAGGGCTTTGATTAACAAACCGACTGTCATGTGTCGTGCACGGTTTCAAAAAAAAAAAAAGAAGTTAATTATATGACCTTCAATAAAATGACTTGCAATGACATAATACATTATAATAGATAATAGTTACAGATTCTAAATGATTAATTTGAATCATGATGTTACATTCTAATTTTGAGTATAAATTCAAAATTGGAAGTTTAAAATTCACAATTGACTACATGAGTTTTGAATTCGAGAAATTAAAATAGATCTCTATATATTCATATAAAAATAGATCGGTACGTGAAAAATAAGTTAAGTTGAGTACTTATAAGTCAAAAGACTTGTCCTTAAAAAATAACTTGAGCATGAAAAATCACATTATTACTTGTTTATAATCAAATAGGTTATTTTTAAAGTTAATATTAATATCATTCAACATATACTTTTTCTTATTCTTTTCCTTGGGTAGTTATTTCTTTCTAAAATAGTTTCCATATCATGTCAACTTGAGCACAATTAATTTTTTAGAGGGGATTTGTTAAGAATAAAGGTGTAATGATCACATGGATTTAAGAGGTTTTTGTTGCTGAAAATAAGGGGTTTGAAAAGGGGATTAAATTATTAAGTTACTTAAAAATCACATAATTAAGGATGAATTATGGCTTTGTAAATCATAATTAGAGAATTTTATTCACAACCACAAGAAACCATCTTCTGTACGGAAGCTGCCATCAATCACCATTGTAGTTGCTTCATTTCTACATAAACGGCCGCCGTATAATTTCCATATTCTTATATGCTCAAGCCGCATGCACTTGTATGCTTTAAATGAGGTTTATCCTATCTTTTTTTGCTTATGATACAAGTAATTAAACATTGTTAGTTAAGGCACCATAATATGTATGTCCGATTTCGAAATGTACGTAAAAACAAACCATTTGTTTTAGCAATTGATGTGATACTTATATATGGTTGTTTCTAAAACATTACTCTCTCCGTCTTATATTAAATGTTCAATTTTGACTTGTCAAGTATTTTTCTTTCAAATTTGACCATAAATATCTTTGTTTGTGTTATATAGTAGTTGATGAAAGTTATATCAACGAAAAATATATATTTAAAACTCAATCCGTCCATATCTTTTATATGAAGTGTTATATAATACAAACAAAAATTTTTACGGTCAAAGTTGAAAGTATAAGACTTGACAAGTCAAAACTAGACATTTAATATGAGACGGAGGAAGTATTATTTATTTTTAACTTATAATACTATCTTAAATTGGTTTAAGTTTATTTATCTAAACAATTAAGTTTGAACTTTGAAGTATTATGCTAATGTTTCTAAACAATTACAGTATGTTTTAATTTTGAAGTTTTTTACATATAATCTTAAAAATTATAACTTTTCTATATAAAAACTCAATCCTGGTTACCAGAGTTTTGAAAAGCTCCTTACTCCTCCTCGTCGATCCGATCCTGAGTCACGAGTTCCCTAACCTCGGATAACATTACCAATTAAGGTGCTAAATTACAAGAGGTTAGGGACTAACAGGAAACATCGAAAGTGTTCACTGAATAGTACATCTTTTTTGCTATTCAAAATCCAATTAAAAGAAAGTAGCTTGATAATTTGTCTGTAATCTTTTGAGTTCGAATGTTGTTAAAACAGACTATGTTTATGTTATTCCAAAGTAAGGGCGGAGGGAATGCTTACCCCAACCCCCCATAACCCCCCATTGCCACCTCATCATTATCCAATAAAAACCCTCCAACTCATTTCACCCCAATCCTTCCCAAAATAACCCCAAAATAGTGGCAACACTCCCCAAACAACCCTCCACAACCCCCCATCCACTAAAAAACAAAAACTCACTCACACATGCACAAACCCCTTCCCCCCGTCGGTGTACTTCACCCCAAATCAACACCCCAACCCCAACACCCCATAGTGGCGGCGGTGTGCCCGCGGGGCGCCCCACAACACCCCATCCAACCCCCATCCACTCCCTCCCCCCTAAGAGATTGCAACACGGTAAGAATTGTGGCATCCAACAGCTTTTTTAGTACGTAAACACAGATTGAGCGAGTAAGAATCGGGCATGGTAAAGAGTCCGGCCCGCAACAGATTGAGAGATCGCATTAGGGCATATATTTGATTACGTTCCAAAGAATATATAGAGGTAGTTTGACGTACAATTTAGAAAGAGGTGAATCCTGCTTGTTTCCAAATCATCATTACAAACCGAAACACCAGGTTGTATGAAACAATATGTTAAAAACAAATTAAGATTACACACTTGGAGCAAGTACGAGTCACAAGTCCACCTAAACCAATTTAAGCTGCTAGAATTACTAATCAAGTTATTACTACTAATTAAGTACTCCACTTGATTTTGATGCATAAGTTTCTAGATAATCCAAGGATTCCATTAACGATAAAAGAATTCAATTCCTTCGGTTAATTGTTATGCTTATAATTGCTTTTAAAGCAGAGGAAATATTTTAATGGTCACCGACGGATAGTACGTCTAGGACGACGACCAAGCATTGGAAGATACATGTTACAATGATGACATTATTAATGACTTATAAACATAAACAATGTATTAATAAAAACCCACGATTCTCTCTCAATGGAAAAATTGGCAGCTCGATCGATCCGTATAACAAGGATCTCGTCATTAACTTAACACATTTCTAGGGTTTCTCAATGTCAACTTTCACTAACTTAAACTACACCTTTTTATCATTGTATGTTATTTCTCATCCTCATATGCTATAAATATATAAAGCCCATCACATGTTACTTTGAATCCCCCTCTCAAATACTCATTTCTCATTTCAAACATAAAACTCTTAGAAAACAATATCAAATTAAACCCAAGTAATCAAATTAATGGCAAAAATAAAGTTCTTTTTGTCATTTTCCTTGTATATATTCATCGTATTTTCTTCAACTTCTTGGTCTTTACATGAAGATGGGGAAACCGAAAGTGACATAAATTATTGGTGTGACACGACTCCTCATCCGCAACAATGTAAATATTTTTTGGGTCGTGGGACACACCATACCCCACGACACAGAAAAGACTTTAGAATGCTAGTTTTGCAGATTGCTTTGCAAACCGCCCAAGAGGCTTTGACCTGCAATACTGACCTAAGAAATAAGTGCAAGAGCAAACGAAAGAAGGCGGTGTGGATTGATTGCAACAAGCTAGTCAACAACACCGTTCTTCAACTCAACCAAACCCTAAATGGTCTCAAATACAATCGAAGCTCGGACTTTGATGCTCAAACTTGGCTTAGCGCCGCCCTCACTAATCTTGAAACTTGTTTTTCGGGTTCTAAAGATTTCAATTTGACAAACTTTGTATCTCCGCTCAAGTCACATAACCTCACGGAAATGATAAGCAATAGTTTGGCCGTAAATCAGTACTTTGTGAAACAAAAACTAAAGAAACAAGACGCTGATGAAGATTTTCCTAGTTGGGTTACATCCAATGACCGAAAATTGTTGCAATCAACTTCAATTCACATGAGGGCTAATATTATCGTGTCTCAAGCCCGGGGGAGTAGATTTCGAACCATTCAATCGGCTCTAAACTTTGCAGCAGGTCTTAAGCGTGGTAACAAGAGATACATTATCTACATAAGAGCAGGAGTTTACAGAGAGAATATTGGAATAGGAAACAATCTAAACAACATCATGTTCATTGGTGATGGAGCAAGATATACCATTATAACTGGTTCCCGGAGCGTTGGAGGAGGTTTCACAACTTATAGCTCCGCCACCGTCGGTAAGATCGATCAAGTCTTCTTTATATTCATGGTCATTTACTAGCATGATGACTGTTCAATATAATTAGTCATCTATGGTTACATTTATACGTAATACTATAATCAAAGTGAAGTAAAGTAGCTAGACTATTATTTGAAAGTGTGAAAGATAATAAAATATACATATATGGGACGTACCTTAGCATTGTTATTCCTTCACCATGCAGTTTACTTATCATTAATACCGTGTGTATCAAGTTAATGATAAGCTGACTTTTTTTCACAAATACATGCACATACTAATGGTGTAAGAGATAAGCCAATTTATAATGTACTCGTATCATATTATATGGTCTTGTTATTCATTAAGCATTTTCTAATTTAAATCGATGCAATTCAGGAGTTGATGGTATTGGATTCATTGCCCGTGGCATAACGTTTCGGAATACTGCCGGCCCGGCAAAGAAACAGGCAGTGGCACTTCGATCATCATCCGATCTATCAGTGTACTATGCTTGTAGTATTGAAGGATATCAAGACACTCTTTTTGTACTTGCTCAAAGGCAGTTCTATAAATTGTGTTATATTTACGGTACAATTGATTTCATATTTGGTAATGCAGCCGTGGTCTTTCAGAATTGTATGATCATGGCACGAAGACCGTTAAGTGGACAGGCAAATATTATAACTGCACAAGGTCGTGGTGATCCCTTTCAAAACACGGGAATTTCAATTCATAATTGCCGTGTTATGCCTGCACCGGATTTAAGGCCGGTGGTGGGTACAGTCAAGACATACTTGGGCCGCCCATGGCAAGAATATTCAAGGACGGTTTATATGAAAACTTTCATGGATAATCATATTGATCCACAAGGATGGTCATCATGGGATGGCACTAATTTTGCACAAAATACATTGGTGTATGGTGAATATGCATGTTTCGGTCCTGGTTCATCGACAAGAAACCGTGTGAAATGGCGTGGATATAGTGTAATAAGAAGTGGGAGCGTTGCGTCTCAGTACACGGTGGAGAGACTCATTGCCGGCAGGTCATGGCTTCCGGCAACCGGCATACCATTTACTCCAGGATTATGAGACAACTCAATTGCTATGTGTTATTATTATTTAATTATTTGTGTACATTTTTTTTATTATTTTGAATTGGAATTGATACAACTCGTATTTATTCAAAAAGTTTTAATTTGTTCATTTTCTGATTTTAATGACCAAACTTATTGGGGCAAATTAATCGACTGGGCTTTTTATTGAAATAAAAAGAAACATCAAAGCTAGCCTATTGGGCTTTTTTGGCGGGCCACTTATTCATCTTTGTGAATCATCATATCATATATTCCTATGGGATTGACTGTTTTCATTTGTATCGTTCAAAACTAAAGGTTATTCGGTTTGGAAATGGCAATGGATCAATTTTCAATATCAGCATGCTACTTGGGGTTGAAATGTATCTAAATTCAAGAATTTGATTTCTAATTTTTAAAATCAAACCCATTAATTAAACACTTTGTATCATACCTATTCCCATACCTTTTTTTCAAAACCCCTAAAAAGCCTCTAAAAGCATTCTTACCATTGAAACTTATCAGATTCATCTAAGATTTATTTTTGTCCACTTGATACCCCTTTTTGAAATAAGTTTTGAAATAAGATTTATTCATTTAAGATTTAACAGATTAATCTAATATGAATTTAATTTTTATTGAATACCTAACTAGGTTAATTTTGGAGTGATGAATCCACAACAATGCATCTTTATATATATATATAGTACGTTATACATTGTGCAGTATATATGTAGTATGTACATTTATTATGAATGGTTAAAAGGTGTTGTACGTTTATGCTATATCGTAGATTCAAAATAAATATATTAATTACCAAGTATTAGTAAATACCATGTTATATAGAAGGGCAAATTTCATTAAAAGGTAACTTATTTTCCTTCATTTCCTAAAAAGGGTATCGTATTTAGTTTTGAATTATTAAAAGGACTACGTTATCAAATTTTGCTCAATAAAGGTAACATCGTTAGTTTGGGCGTTAGTCTCTCATTAAGTGCCTACGTGGACATGCCATGTCATTAAAAAAAGGCCACGTAGACTGCCAACGTAGCAACAGCATCTGTTCTATATCTATATACATACATATACATATATATATATATATACAGCAGCAGCAGATCTTGCTCGGAATAGTTGCCGGAAAAATTCAAAACACGATTACACCGTCATTCCTTCGAATTAAGCTACAAAATTAACACCAATCTACTCCATAGTTAAACGCGATCAAATCCTAGCCAAAAATCACTTCTTTTGAGCCTCGTCGGAAAAATCAAACAATCGTCGGAATTCTTCAAAACGTGATTACTCGCTCGTTACTTCGAATTAGAACTTGAAATCACCACCATTATTCTCTAAATCAAATCGCGAAAAAACCCTGAGCAATAAAAGTTTCGATCTAATCTCGCCAGAAAAACTTGCAGTCGCCAGAAAAACGAATGATCTCGCTGGAAAAAACTTGCAGTCGCCATCAGATCTTGATGGCGGCGGTGGTCGGATCTTGATGGCGGTGGTGCTCAGATCTTGGTGGCCGCGGTGCTCAGATCTTGATGGCGGCGACGGTGGTCGGATTTTGATGGTGGTGGTGCTCAGATCTCGATCTCTGTTGATGGTGTGGATATAGATATATATGTATGTATACTCCTGCTGCTGTTGTTGTAGATATAGATATATATGTATGTATATGTATGGAAAGATGTATATATATGTATATATATGGAAAGATCTGCTGCTGCTGTATATATATATATATATATATATATATATATATATATATGTATATGTATGTATATAGATATAGAACAGATGATGCTGCTACGTTGGCAGTTCACGTGGCCTTTTTTTAATGACATGGCAAGTCCACGTAGGCACTTAACGGGAGACTAACGTCCAAACTAACGATGTTACCTTTATTGAGCAAAATTTGATAACGTAGTCTTTTTAATAATTCAAAACTAAATACGATACCCTTTTTAGGAAATTAAGGAAAATAGGTTACATTTTAATGAAATTTGCCCTATATAGAAGTATAAAATAAAATGTTGGTTTAATTAAGAAAAAGGAAGGAGTATAATAAAATGAACTAATAGTAGTAGTAGTAGTATTTTAATTAGATTAAAGGGTGCACGGGGTAGAGAAGGAGCTATGATTACCGTCGGTGGTGGAAATGAGGCGTATATTTGACGAGCAGTAGAACGCGGTCCGTTTAATCATGTTCCACGCAAACTTTTTTCTCTATGTATAATATCAACCCCATATCTTGTTATTTTTATCTCATATTATCAAGATTGGTTTTTATATAAAGAATAATAATCTTTATGTATGATCAACAAGGCAATTTTATTAGTAGTTAATTACTATACGTCATGTAATCGATTTTATTCTTGTCTATATACACAATTTTATGTTAATATAACGATGATAAAGCTAGTATTTAAAGTTGCACAATGATAATTTAGATATGCATATACATCAACAAATTTAAAATAATTTCGAAGCCTAATACAAAATCAAAACAAACTTTGAAATTTGTTATTGTCGTATTAATTTTCCACTATCTCTCTATATATATTACTTTGAAATTTGCTTTGATTTGTAGTTTTTAAGAAATCTCAAGATGCAACCGAGTTAAGCTTTCATGTAACTTGACCCAATCGAGTCGAGCTATCTTTTGGGTTTAGCTTGATTGAGTCAGGATATTGCCGGGCCCGAGCCTAACATTCTACAAGTTGAGCTTTTAGTGGCTCAACTTGAGAAGTAGTTTTCGAGTTTGAGTATATTTTTGAGCTTTTAGAGTTAATGATGTCTAGTAGAAAGCATTTTGTTGAAGTATTTGAGATATTTGAACTTTAGTTACTAATGTTTGTTTCTCTACTTTTTATGATTTAGGTTAATGTTAAACTTGTATTTGATAGCGTTAGTCTTGGAATTTATAAACGGATTAATATCGGATGTTCCAACAAACATGCAATTGAGAAGATGACTAATGAACATAGTGTTAGTATTTTAGTGTAAACCAAAGTGTATCCAAGACCAAAATAACAAGGTCAAGGGGATGTGCCCGGCCTTGCGGGGTCTTAGGGGCAGGAGGCCAGGTCTAGCTAGGGACAACACGCGCTTCAGGAAGAAGTTGAAAAGAGTTAAAATTGTCGAATAACTTATATCTCTATGGACTTATAAACACAAAATAATACTTCCTCCGTCTCATTTTAATTGTCATATTTTGACTTTTTGAATATTTTTTTTTTTAACTTTGACCATAAATAGTTTTGTTTGTATTAGGTAACACTTGATATAAAATATATGAATGAATTATGTTTTAAATGTACTTTTCATTGATATAACTTTCGTCAACTATTATCTAACACAAACGAAGTTATTTACGGTCAAAATTGAAAATAAAAAGACTTAAACAGTTAAAATTGGATATTTAAAATGGGACAGATCGAGAGAGGATATATATATATACAATATTCGAAACACCCATTTTGTTTTCGGACATTGAAATACTGTCTCATTTTATACATAAATCTCTAATACACGCATGGATCCTTAATAACAGTAATTAGTTAATCCATTTGATCTGAACTCGATCTCTGTCCAAAAACAATGCAAACTTTTTTCATATCGAGCTTTCTAATCAATAATAAAAATAAAAAAAGTTTAAGAATTTGTTACATGAATATATAGAAGATATGTGATGTGATTAGGCCGGTCTCAATCAGTTGCTGGTAGCTAGGTTGGTGTTAGTCACCACGGGTATTTAGGGCAAAAAATCTTGGCCAATAATTTAGCCCCCATTTGATAGTGAAAGACAATATATTATAAGATATAGCAAGCATATACAACTAACATTATAGTATATCTTTCTTTATCTATCTATAGCCTTTACTTACTCGATCATATGTCATCATTTCTCATCATTAGGGTTTCTTTGTCTCTCTTTCATTTCTCTCTCAACACATATATAGTCGCTATATTCTTCTCCATCGATCTTATATAACCCCCCATTCATTATCTTGAGCTTTCTATTTTTATCCAACTTTCCATCCAATCAAATTCTATACCTGACTCATGACCGTTTCCCAAAAAAAATAAAAGTAAAAATAATCCCCAGGACAAATAAGGTCGTCTTGCTTTTCAAATCCCATAAATATATTATTTATAGGTACTTTTCGGGTATTTGAAACCTTAATTATTGGAGTTATCATATGCTTGGAGGAATTGAACTACAATATCACTTCATGAAAGATTAATTAGAGTTTTTTTTCAGTTGCACACATAACGATTTTCTATCTTCTAGCAAGTAAGTTCCATTATCTTAATTAATTTCTCAAGTTGTTGAAATATAAATATTTGAGTATATGTTGATCATATTTCATGTCATTTACGAGTATTAGTTTGCTTGAGTTGTTTTGTAATCTAGAAATGGTTTATGATTCATATTATCAAATCATACATGTTGAATATCAATCTTACATGCAGTGATATATATATATATATATATATATATTCTTCATTTGGTCTACGTGTAGACGAAAATATAAATCTCTACTAATTAAATTCATTACTCATAAGTATTCATATATAGTTCCATCCAACTCCCCCATTCAATCAATAAGCAATAAAGAAACAAAGAAAGATAGAAGTCCGTAATTAAGCTTTAATTAGTTTACTGCATTTTTCAGTTGATTAACTATTAAACTGATTGAGATCACGACAACGGATTTGTAGGTCTCCCGCTCTAAAAAAAAGGGGGAAACATGAATACTTTTTCTCATGTGCCCCCTGGCTTTCGGTTCCATCCCACTGACGAAGAACTCGTGGATTACTACCTTAGGAAAAAGATAAACTCAAGAGCAATTGAATTAGATGTCATCAGAGATGTGGATCTTTACAAAATTGAGCCATGGGATCTTAAAGGTATGTACTGTATAACATCACAAACTTTAGT